>JADBJO010007062.1:32500-35000 GCA_016801955.1 Conus betulinus
CAAAAAAATGAGTGCGCCAAAGCCTTACTTAGGGAGTCGAGTATTTACAGACTGGTGGAATTAGATTGTTCCGAGAATTTTTTTAAAAATTGTGTCTGAAAGTTGATTCTCCTCGTTTTCTTTCATATGGCCAGTAAGGAACAAACCAGGTGGCTCCAAGCAGACAGATTTAAAATCAAAGGTATGGGACTATTTGGGGGGATACCACCCGGGTCACGGGTCACAGGTCATGGGTGAGAGCGAAGGCCTGAAATGTGACGTCAGCTATGAAGAAGGTCATGTATTTGAAGATTGTATATGATGTCATCGGTGAAAATCCCCCACAAATGAAATGAGTGGTGGAGGGGGGGGGGGGGGGGGGGGGGGGGGGGGGGGGGGGGGGGGGGGGATTGCTGTTTTGATCAATTATCGGTTTGATATCAAATACTGGTTCAAATTGATGACAGGCTTTAAATGCTTTAAATGGATTCTAGAGTGACTTGGTGCAAAATCCTGAATGTGGCGTGTGGTCGCTGATACCACCGGAACAAGCACACTTTAAGATGCGGTAGCAAAACAGATTAAAAATAGAAATTCGGCGCTACTGGGATTCGAACTAGTGATCTCTGACTGAGAAATCGGTGCAACACAACCACGCGACTCAGCAGCGCGCTATGTCAGCGTCTGTAGTCCTGCTTTTCGGGTGCAGAAAACGGGGAAAACAATTTTGACCTAGGTTTGCTAGCGGATGTTCCATTTGTTTCTCCTCTCCCCCACCACTCCATATCTTTTGCTTCATACGGACAAGCATTTGGAATATATAGCGACTAGATTTATGTTGATTGTATCAGACTTGCATGTGGATTGTGATCGTTATGAAAAAAAAAATACAGTGAGAGAAATCTCATTTGTCTTTTATGTGTAGAATTTAAAGAAGATGAGTTACATTTAATTCCATATTGTTCAGCTCTTTAGGGGGCTCGGACGAGAATAAATTCCACTGAAATATTATCGACATCCACCTGCGTTTTTAAACTAAGTTTTGTTGTTGTCTACTCCAAATCATAGTGAAGTGTGAAATCTGTCATTTTTTTTTTTTTTCCCAGAAACATAAAACATTCAGATTAAAAGAATTTGCTACGTCGGTTTTGTAACTTGATTCCATTCTCATTTCATACGAGCTGATTACTGATAATCGTCCAGTTGTTTTGGTATTCTTCAACTGTTGTAATTTATCATATGTACTGTTTTGCTGGTTTTCCAGTGTGTGTTATTCGCTGCTTTATTTATTTTTTTTTTTCGTTTGTTTTTCTTGATCTATTTGTTGATTTGATGTTTACTGTACAATCGCTGTTTATACAACAATTCGCCAAGCGATCAAGGCCTTGTTTAGATAAAATTACTCGTATTAATGTCTCTCTCTCTCTCTCTCTCTCTCTCTCTCTCTCTCTCTCTCTCTCTCTCTCTCTCTCTCTCCTCTCGGATCTCCTCTCTCTCTCTCTCTCTCTCTCTCTCTCTCTCTCTCTCTCTCTCTCTCTCTCAATTCGTTCCACACGGATTTCCTTCATAAGTGGTCAAGGCCTAGTTTAGATAAAATTACTCGTGTTAGTGTTCTCTCTCTCTCTCTCTCTCTCTCTCTCTCTCTCTCTCTCTCTCTCTCTCTCTGCTCTCTATCTGTCTCTCTCCTCTGTCTGTCTCTGTCTCTCTCTGCTTCTCTCTGATCTACTCTGTCTGTCTGGTCTGTCTGTCTCTTGAAAGGATCTACACTCTATGGAATTGTTGAAAGGGAGTACCGACAGACATCCGTTTTGTTCTTCTTTTTCTTACGACAAACAAACACACAAGCACTAAAACAAACAAACAAGAAACAACTTTGCTTTGAGTATGTACAGATTGATTGCAGAAACATTCGTGCATCTAATGTTATTCTGTCTTATCTTAACAGTGCAGTGAAACGGATTACAAAGCAAAGCAAAAGAACTGATTCACGGATAAGGCAGGTAGGAGGGAATGTGTGTATGCGTGCGTATGAACATGATGAACTAAAAGATACATAGGTTAAAAAAAAAATACTAGAACAAAGTTTAAACAACTTTTGCCTTGGATTCAGCGTGTTTCTGTTCACAATTCACTTCATTGTTGATACGAATGAGATGGATGTTTTCTGTAGATCTAGTTGCAAAGTGAGGTGACAGCAGGCGGAAATCTAAACAAATCTGAAAAAAAAAAAAAAAAAAAGTGCTAAAGCTCCCGCCCAAAATACGTTGACAAACGAATCACAAGACAAAACAGGACGCGTTTCGACTCTCTTATGTCTTCTTCATGCAAGATTTACAACGAAAATGAACGAGCGATCACTTATCTTCATTTTACTCTCATTCATCACCCATCTTGCGCAGATTTGAGGATAAGTGATTACTCGTTCATTTTCGTTGTCCTGAGTGTTGTGTATCTTGCTGAAGAAGACCTAAGAGGTCGAAACGCGTCGTGTTTTGTCTCGTGATTCGTCTGTCAATGTTTT
>JADBJO010007062.1:40000-45000 GCA_016801955.1 Conus betulinus
ACCACACCGTAGCAATAAGTGACAAAGAGAATGAAGCGATAACTTCAACAATAACACTAAAACTAATGATACCAATATCGACAACGATAGCAGTGATTTTAGTAGCAATGATATCATTATCGCTGCTAATATCATTGCTATCGTGGTTAGTATTGGTATTATTATAATAAATAATAGTAATGAGATCGTAATGCAGATGCACAGCAGCAGCAGCAGCAGCAGCAGCAGCAACAATAATGATGATGATGATGATGATAATAGTTATCTGTGGACGTGGAATAAGCGCTACAGAAAGCATGCGTCATTGAGATATAGATGTGTTTTTAAAAAAACAAGATCATTCTTTTTGTCTGAAGCTGTTTCAGTAAGTCTCTAAATAAAAATCTGCGTGGACGTCCTCCTTTCCCGCACACTATTTTTTTTTTTTTTTTAATAATGAAAAATATATGCACATGTGCAAGATGTAGCAAAGTTTAGAATCGTTGTCAGAAATGTAGAAACTCCAGCTGCGAATCAGTGCTGATATTTTCTCAGCGACTCCCATTGGCACTGTTAGCATCAGCAGAAACGTCGAGTGGTATCTATGATAAATCGCCACCTGTTCTAAAGAACATGAGACTAAACGTCTACCCCGCTTCGGCAGCTGAGAAAATTCGATTTTTTCCCCATAAAGAAATCAAAACGAAGACAAAACAATAACCCAAGAATGAGTACAAATAATATGTTAGCCGTTTTCACACTTATAAACTAACATTCTAGGAAGCAACAGGCGGAGTGGAGGGGCCACTGCGTGCCGTTTCCGGTCCTAGTTTTCTCATAACCGCGGTGCAGACGATCAGTTGAAGGACGTTTTGCACGGAGTGGGAGAGGAGAATCGTGGGGGAATAAATCGAGCGAACCGTTTTATTTCCAACAGGTACGGGAATTTCTAGATAATGGAGCAGTATCAGAGGAAGAGGGAGGGGGGGAGGGGGGTGTTTTAGTGATCCGTGTTGGTGTGAGTGTGTTTATGTATATGTGTTTGTGGCACAGACTCGGACTTAAATTGTCTTGAGAATCCTTAATGGTCTGTAGACATGGTGATAAGGGTCTGTCGATATGGTAATAATATAATGAGAAACCATAAATAATGAAAGGCCCATGATCTGTCTGGCCCCGTATGGAGAGAGTTTATCTTTTCACATTTACGCAATCATGAAAATATTTTTTGACACGAACTTACAGGTCGTCCTCGCCTAGCATTTCACTTGGGCATAGCTTATGCAAGTTTAGGCCCAGTACATCTTTGATAGCTTCAGCCTTTTTTTCCACTCCAACTTCCAATTCTTTATTTCACGTTTTGTTGTTGTTGCTTTTTTCTGTCCCCCCCCCCCCCCCCCCCCCCTTTTCTTTTCCTTTTTTTTGACAGTGGGGCCTCCATCTTCCTATTTTTTTTCCCACTGTCATATTTTCTGAAATTGACTCATACTCACCATGCATCGTCTGTTTTTTTTTTTTTTTTTCTTTTTTTTTTTTTTAACAGATGGGCATTCACTTGCTGATCTTAAATGCTTTGGCGTTTGATAAAAAGCGTTGTTAGTTTCAGCCTTAGCAGCTAGTATCCGAAGCAGCAGTTCACAAACGGAGTTTCATCTTCGATCACCACATTGACTGATGAAGGCTGGTTGTGGCCCAGCCGAAATATTTCAGTAAGTGTGAACTTATTAGACTCTGAGTAAAGATAATCTTTTCTACCACAAGTTGTGCGTTTTGAAATCTTTAGTGTAGTGTTCGTTTGTACACTCCTTTCTGTTTGTGTCGGAATGACCACGGACGTGAAGTCTGCTGAGATCACGTCACTGTTCAAAGTTTGTGACGTTTATTACGTATAGTTCTTGTCGGTAGCTGTCAGCAATTTTTACTGCAAAAATGTAGTCTTGAATAGTACCTTTTTGTTTCCAGAAGTATATGTACTTAGATCCTAATTCTTTTTGATGATAATGTTCTGTTTTCCCAATATTACGTTTTGCGTGCGGGCGCGCATGTGTGCGCGTACTAGACAATAATAACACCAGACAATCACAAAATCAATGTGATTTTGCCCCCCCCCCCCTCCCCGTTATCTACTTAAGTCAAGCGGTTTTTTTTTAAATTTATTTTTTTATTATTTATTTTTTTTTACAATGACAATGTGACGAATATCCCGAAAACTTGGAATTTCCACACCAGCTCACCGTCAGACTATACATGTGTTTTTGTCTCCATAGTGGCTAGGCATAATTGCCCTTCAGGGGCTGTCATTATATTTATTTCAATATTTATTTATTTGCTTGTTTATTTATTTACACTGGTTTTTATTATTCAGCCACACACACAGCATCATCCATCAGTGCAAGATAGAATAAGTTTTTGAATTTGTGAGTAGGACCCAGATCTATCTTTTCGCCTTTATTTTTTTTTGTTTGTTTGTTTGTTAGCAATGGTTGCGTAGTCTCAAGTTCGACGAGATAATCTATATTGATGGAAAGAAACTCAGCGTAGGAAGTAAGAGAAGATAATCAGCTAAGGGAAAGGAGCTTATGAATTATTCGTTGAAATTTTCCCTCCGTCACTCGATTATCTTCTCTTACCTTTCGCCACTCAGCGCTGCCTTACTCAGCTGTTTTTTTTTTCTATTTTTGTTTGAATATTTCTTCAGATCAGCGTCACATTTCTGCTCACTTCGGCCGCCATAACCACCGACGGCCCAGCTCAGTTTACCCCGGGTTATGCTAAGCCACGCTCGTTTCGTCTCTTACCCGGGAACACCAGGTCGGATGACGTAGAGGGTTAGAGCTAGACAGATTGCGGGTGTTCCAAGATGATGTTGCTGCATGCATAGGGAAAGAAAGATTGATCAAACACAAGACAGAAATGAAAGGAGAGATGAGTCAGCGAAGTGAAATAAATCTCTCTGCAAAGTCCTAGTGTCGGGGCTCCCCTTCGTCTTGATACCGTTTGTGCTCTCACGGACAGAATGGCTTCTGTAGCCTACGTCAGAGTATTAATGCATGGCAGGGGAGGCCTCTAAACTAGGAAATCACTTCTCCGAGACAGTAAATGTAGATGGTAGGTGAACGCTCTGAGACACCACTCATCACACAAAGTAAAAGTGGCTGAACATCGTGAAAAAAAAAAAAAAAAAAAAAAAGGGGGGGGGGGGGGGGGGGGGGGAGGGGTGCAGGCGTGCAGTACAAGTACTCTGGAAATAGGAGTGCCCTGTTCAAAATTCTAGATAATTTTGCCTTGAGAAATAGTGATTTTCCGTCAGATACCTAGGTCAAAATAGTACGAAATAGCCTGTGCAGATGTGTACTTTTATTTGACAATTTTAGAGCATTTTCCGACTTTTCTAATCAAGGCGTACACGCACGGGCGCGCGCGCGCGCGCAAACACACACACATACACGCACGCACACACACACACACACACACACACACACACACACACACACACACACACACACTGTCGTTATGAATATGGCAGGTCTACTAGTTTTTGAATCGGGTATCGTGTGTGGGACTGTTTCGATTGACGTGATAATGACGGGCAGGACGCTGACGCTGATGCTGACGTTAATAACGGCCATTCCACTTTCTTCATTACATATTGAAACTAGACTGTACCGAATCTTACTTTATCAACCGTAATGCAGTACTGAGATGCAATGTAGTGTCTTCCTCAGATGCAATGTATCGTTTCTGAAGTATGATGACGTCATAAATGTCCCAAGGGTTATACATTCAGGTTTTACGTTCACGCCCACCAGAAATGGTGTAGCAGACGCGATCAACTGTCCCAGGAGAGAAGAGGGGACGTAACTAACACCACATTAACACACCAGAACGACAACACGTGAAGACGGACAGCGACAGTGTCAGCTTTTGCGTCGGGTGGCAGTGGGATTCGAACTCGCAACCTTAAAGTACGAACTCGGTGCTTTTAGCCGCTGAGCCGACCAGGGATGCGTGTGTGTGTGTGTGTGTGTGTGTGTGTGTGTGTGTGTGTGTGTGTGTGCGTGTGTGTGCACGCGCGCGCGCATTTATATTAGTGTGTGTGTGTGTGTGTGTGTGCGTGCGTGCGTGCGTGCGTGCGTGCGTGTGGCGTGTGTGTGTGTGTGTGTGTGTGTGTGTGTGTGTGTGTGTGTGTGTGTGTGAGAGAGAGAGAGAGAGAGAGAGAGAGAGAGAGAGAGAGAGAGAGAGTCAAGTGTGCGTGTGTGTGTGTGTGTGTGGTGTGTGTGTGTGTGTGTGTGTGTGTGTGTGTGTGTGTGTGTGTGTGCGTGCGTGCGTGCGTGCGTGTGTGTGTGTATGTGTGTGTGTGTGTGTGTGTGTGTGTGTGTGTGTGTGTGAGCGTGTGTGTGCGTGCGCGCGTGTACGTATTAAGAGAGAGAGAGAGTATGTGTGTATGTGTGTGTGAGTGCGAGTGAATGCGTGCGCGCGTGTACGTATTAGAGTGTGTGTGTGTGTGTGTGGTGTGTGTGTGTGTGTGTGTGTGTGTGTGTGTGTGCGCGCGTGTGTACGTGTGTGTGTGTGTGTGTGTGTGTGTGTGTGTGTGTGTGTGTGTGTGTGTGGTGTGTGTGTATATGTATATGTGTGTGTGTGTGTGTGTGTGTGTGTGTATGTGTGTGTGTGTGTGTGTGTGTGTGGTAGGTCTGAAGATTAAGCACGCTGTCCGGGTGGGACACTGGATGTCGATTCTGCATCGCGTGTTTACCCACAGAATGGCCTATAAACAGATTGTTTTCTTCTTTCTTCTTTTAAACACCATTTCTGAAACTGTGGCGACAACTGAAACGGGGCGCACATAGCCCTGACAGGGTCCCTGGTGGCCGGCAAGGCTACGAACATCAAATGAAGAAACTGTTCTCTGCTCGGTCTATTTTTCTGCCTTAAAAGTAACTCAGCTGTAGTGAGACGAATCGGTGCATATATGTTGTTATTAAGCTGTATTCTACAGCTTTTCGTTGATTGTTTTGTTTCTT
>JADBJO010007062.1:50000-57500 GCA_016801955.1 Conus betulinus
CCCCCCCTTTTTTTTTTTTTAAGCTGCCTTCCCTAACCCTTAAATAAGATTAAAGCGTTTTGTTTACTTCTGTCCTTATCATCCCAGCTCTATACATATTGAAGATATAACTTCTCGCCAAAGGCAAAACAGTATGAAATCACGGTTTAAGATTAGATACCTATACATGCCGAACGCTGATATTTCTGCTAGATGGTTTTGTAGGCTTGTGGGTTGGGAAGTAGTGAATTAGCGTTCCACCAGGTTCGTTTATTGCAACATTTTATTTGTTTGCTAACCAGCTCTTACCCAGTATTGAGTTGCGTATGTCTCAAATGTGAAGATTCGAACTACACAATCGAGTTCATCCACGTTGCGATGTCGGCTTTAAGAAGATCGCTCATATGTCCTGACCAATACTGCAGATAACTGTATCTTTCAGGTCATATCAAAGTTGGGATCCGTTATAAGAAGAGCTGAGTTCAGCCCTGTCAAGCTGTCTCAGACCAGAAGGCAATACCACAGCGTCATCATCATGAACGTCATTCTAATCGATCGTCATCGGAAAAGAATATCTGAAAGACTGTGGTTTCTCTTTCCTTAATGTTATGTCGACCTCATTTCTGATTTCTCCACAGCATCCAGTCGTGTGGTGAGTTTTATCGATACGGGCAGTCTCATGAAATTATTATTTGTTGAGGGAGAGAGGAGGGCGAGGTGTCCTCCGAGGAGGAACGCTCTGTCATACTGGATTGGTGACTAAGTTACTATTGTAATCAGCTGCGCGTGTAACAGTGATGCCCTGCGTGTCTTGGATCAGAACAGGCGCTACTGAACACCACCGGAGTGACGCTGAGGCAGTGAGCTGCCTCCTCTGCAGAGTCATCCCATAACGACAGTTAAGTTGATTACTCCATGCGGATTGCTACGCCCGGGCTGCGAGAAGATAACTCAGGACTGTATACGGAGAAGTCGGAATGAGCGGAGTATGAGTTACATCTTTGAGGGGACACGGAAGATGGGACAGAAAAAAAGAAAACAAAAGAAGAAAAAAAAAAAAAAAAAAAAAAAAAAAAAAAAGAAGATCCATTTCTCCGAAAAGCCGGACACACTGATGCGTACGTTTCCTATCAACATCCCTCCCTCCCCTCAAAAACCAACGAGCCAACGAAACGAAAAGGTCAACAACAACGACAAAATCGCCGGCTGTACGATTTTACGAACATGACGTTTTTGATGCCAGTGTACAACTCTGTCAGCATTGTGCAATGAACATCATCCGGCAGTCTCTTTCCACAGGGCACGCTGACAGGAGACAGGCGAACGCAGACCGTCTTTTGTCAGATTTAAGTGCAGTCATCCCGGTCCAGTGTCTGGAATCCAACAGAGGCCTGTGTAATGTCAGAAAATATCAGGGGTCACGGATTATGGGGACACAGTCAAAGACGGGAAGGCGGAGGGACAGACAGAGATCCGCGTAGTGCCAGGAAATATCAGAGGTTGCCATTTTTTCTCTTATTGGCACAGACAGGCACGCGGCTAGGGCAGTCGCGCAAACGGACGAATCGGCGGCGTAGCAGAGGAAAGAAAGCCCCGAGTCCTACAGTTCGCACGGTCCTACAGTTTCGCGCAGTCTCGTGTTACGCACAGTTTCACAGTTGCGTTTTTCGCAGTTCCATATTTACGAGTCACATTGTCCTAAAGTACGTCTCTCTCTGTCTCTGTCTCTCTCTGTCTGTCTGTCTGTCAGTGTCTGTCTGCCTGTCTGTCTCTGTCTGTCTGTCTCTCTCTCTCTCTCTCTCTCTCTCTCTCTCTCTCTCTCTCTTCTCACTCTCTCGGTTCCACGTAACTAACTCCACGTCATATTTCACACAGTTTCACAATCCTGAGTACAATTCGCACATTCTTATATAATATACACAGTCCCAGTTTATGTTTCGCACGGCTTCATGTTTACGTTTTGCACGGACCCACATACACGCTTTACACAAATCTACAGTTTTTGGACAGTCGAGTTTTGCAAGGTTCTATACTTACGTTTTGCACAGTACTCTACTTTCTTTGCATAGTTATACAGCTGAATCTGGCACGGTCTTTAATTTCGTTTTGCACTATCCCACAGTCACATTTTGCACTCTCCCACATTTATTTTGCATAATCCAGATTTTTTGGCACAGTTCTACAGTTTTGAACAGTTACGTATTGCAGTCCTTTAATTAACCTTCACAGTCACTCAGATACGCGGACTCCCCTGAAGTGGCCTTTTGCGGTCGGCTGGGCTATACAGCATACTATCTCACTCTGTCTCTAGTCTCGTCTCTCTTCCTGTCTCTTCGTTCCTTGTAGTCCCATAGTCTCTCTCTCTCTCTCTCTCTCTCTCTCTCTCTCTCTCTCTGCTCTCTCTCTCTCTTGCGGTCCCATAGTTTCATTTTGCAGACAAGTTTGCCATTCCGACAGTAACGTTTTGTACAGTTGACAGTTTTTGAACAGTAATGTTTTTATCACAGGCCTATATTAATGTTCCACACAGTCTCACAAATATGTTTAGTGCAGTTTTACAGTTATAATCAGTCAAGTTTCGCACACAGTGACGTTTCAGACAGTTCCACACAGTTTCGATTTGCACTGTTACGTTTCACATAGTGATATTTACATTTTGCAGAGTCCCACAGCTATGCATTGCATAGTTCAACAGCGTCATTTCGCACAGTTCCAAAATTCTGTTCCGCAGAGTCGCACAATTCTGCACTTACGTTTTGCAGTCCCACAGTTACGTGTAAGGGATACTCCTCATTTCCTTTTTGGCTTTATTTATTTTTTTTTTTATTTTTTTTTTTTTTTTGAAACTGGAATGTGGGGTGGAAGGGGACGGGGTTTAAGTGGTGGAAGTGGTAGGAATGATGGTGATTTACAGGGTGAGGTGCGCATTCACGCTTGCTGTAACGACCGGATGGCCGATGACATTATAGTTTTGAGTGTCTCTCTGTCACTTTCTCTGTCTCTCTGTCACACGCGCGCGCGCGCGCACACACACACACACACGCACGCACGCACACACACACACACACGCTCGCAGTAGTGTGCGCACACTACTGCGAGCGCGTGTGTGTGTGTGTGTGTGTGTGTGTGTGTGTCCACGAACCCGCGTAAGTGTGTGGATGCATGTGTGTGTGGGCGCTCGCATATTCGTATACGTACATACATTACTCAACCAGTTTGTTGCAAAGTGCGTGGTTGAACGCAGACACAAAGTTCTAAGATTCTGTATTCAGCCACTAGAAATGTAAGGTTTGCTGCGAGGTTTGAAAGTGTAATACATCAGAGGTCGGAATTTAGATTTTGTTTGCCCTTGGAGAAATCAAAATGTAGATGCAAGATCCTACCGATGCAGATAATAACCAACAATTTGTGGAACATTTCCTATCAGGTCCAAATGCCAAGTTTATTGAAACGGAATTCAATTTTTTGCACGTAACGTTGAAAAAAATCTTCCGTGTTCCACGTGCCCTTCACAAAACTGAGGGATTTATGTTCTGACGGCGTGAGGACATTTTTGACGTCCAGTACTACGTTTTAGCGTAGCATGTACTTTGTTGTTTTGATCTCTACCCATCACAATTTTTTTTGTCCCCTTGGCAGGTAAAGTAGCAAGGAACGAAACGTCACAATTCTAAGTTCGTAGAGTGTAACACACACGCACACGCACAGACACACACAAAATGACAGACACAGACAGACAGACAGACAGACAGACACACACACACACACACACCAACACACATACACACACACAAACACACACACACACACACACACACACGAAAAAAGAAATCAAAGATGCAGTCTTCAGTTATATTTTGTCTTCTTCGCGTCAAAGAGTGGTTTTGGTTTGTTACAGTGGTATCATAATAGAAATTACAAGAAAAATGCATGATAGATCAATTTTCATCATAACAAATACGTGGGCTAAATGAGCTTTTAACTAGCTGCTACAAATTCGACGCAATTAAAAATAATGAGAACTTTAAATAAACCTAACGCTGTCACAATTTCAGATGGTGACCACGATCTATAGATTTTTATGAAACAGTCCCAAGATATTTTTTTTAAAACAAAGCAGTGTTAAGGGAAGCTGTAAAAAAAAAGGCGTGGTAACAGGACTAACGTGAAGATCAATTTTGCTTTGCAGAGGCTGATGGCCGCACCGTCGGCAGAACGTCGCCAGAAAGAACTGATCAATCCTACATCTTTTTGACATTTTCTTCTTCATCGCCTCTGACAGCCGAAGCGGAAGAGCGCGCTGCACGTGCACCGTGACGCCAGCCCACTGTCGTCTTTTATAGCAAGTCTTTTTTTTTTTTTCCATTTATTTGTTTATTTTTAACCTGCCGCCCAGCCGCTTTCTGCCTACGTTGCCTACGCCTTCGCCGGACTGGGTCGTCGATGTGTCACGACATTTTGATGATGTGTTTTAGTTGAGTCAGCCGTGAAACGTGTGGGGTGGAAGATCAGCAGACTTCGGTTACGAAACCTTGTTGGGCGTTTTTTTCACGTTCATGCTGCACAAAGTGTTCGAAATACATTTTGGGTAGTTTCAGATTTGGATGAAAAAAGCAACGGACCTTCGTGCACAGTTTTGAGGCTCATTCCGTGACTCTCGCTGTTTGATTTCCGCGATTGCGTTCGATATTTAACCCAGTGGCTGAGTAAATGTGGCATAGTTTTCGTGAACTTTCCTGCGGTGACACTTTCTTCGGAACATCTACGACTGAAACCAGCGAATGTTACTGGGAAGTTGAAGAAAGGTGGACGATCTATGAATGGTGTGGAAACTCCTTGATCGTGAAAAGGTTGGTCTATAAAAGCTGAAAAGCGAAGGCGACATTAAAGGGAATATTTTCATCACTGCACACACACACACACACACACACACACACACACACACACACACACACACACACACTCTCTCTCTCTCTCTCTCTCTCTCGACAAAACCGCTGCTTCCTTGACGCAAGAGGCAAGTCGTGAAGACAACATAAACTCAATAAACCCTTTAGGAAACTGATACAGAAACTGCCCTTGAATCATTATCGAAATGCTATTTCGAGAGATGCTTGCGCTGTGAATGTCAAAGGGAGAAAGTTTCGACATGATTTAGGTGGGGTTTTCTTCCCAGTAACGCTGATGTAGATAAAGCGACTTGCCAAAATAACAAAAATTGCCTGATACGTTTTCTTATCCCATATGAAATGCTAAAGTGGGTGAAGTGAATTACCAAAAAAAGAGAAAAGAAACAACAACAACAACACAACCCTCCAGATTCCACAACCAGTTCTCTTCGCAGTAACGTAAGTGTATGTACAGCGACCCGTCGAAGAACAGCCCCACAAACATGGACTCTCTCATGTGAATACTGACTTGGACATACTATCTCGCCAAAGAGCAACTTTTCTGACTTAACCATCGAGGGACAAAGAAACCGCATCTTGAAAGTTGACCGGGGGAATCGAACTCTTCTGACGTTTACACTGGACGTTTATACGCTCCAGTCTTGGCCAGAATCCCACAGCCCCGAAGTGGAGCTGAACTCGACACTTTGACATCAGGATATACTTGTTTCCCTTCAGGGCTCGGACTCAGGTCTTCTCCGTCTTCGGCGCCAAGGTGAGTTTGATGCGTCCAGTTTAGAAGCCCGCAAAGTCGGTTCACCCGTCGTTCGCTGTGTCGAGCCAAGGGAAGACGACTCGACGCATCATGCCGTCGACGGGTTCGGGCACGGACAAGAGCTTGAGTCCGGGGCCCGTGGCCGGTGATGCTGGAAGCAAGGTGAGCAAGTCGGGGAGTATGAAGATCAAGAGGACGGTGAGCGGGCCCAAGATGATGACCAAGTCCAAGAGCAGCGGGAGTCTGAAGAAGAAGGCGGAGAAGGGAGAGCAGTCGTCGAGCGGCCACAGTCCCCGGCCCAGCGCTAAGGACGACAAGCGGGTTTCCCTGGCCGCTTTGGAGGTACGTGCTGTGTGTGTGTGTGTGTGTGGTCTGTGAAGTCGTCTCCTGTCCGTTCATTTGCTCTTTTGTTTGTATGTGCGTGTGTTCATTTTGGTCCGTTAATTCATCTGTATGGTCATGCATCCTTCGACCCGCCCCATCCACTCATCCAACGTCCGTCTACCTGTAGATGTGAGTTTGTCTGACTCTGTTTGTCTCTGTCTGCTTGTCTGTCTGTTACTCTCTCTCTCTCTACTCTCTCTCTCTCTCTCTCTCTCTCTATATCTCTCTCCCTCTCTCTCTCCCCTCTCTCTTCTCTCTTCTCCCCCCTCTCTCTCTCTCATCCGTCTGCTTGCCTGTTCGTTTCTTAACCTATCAATCCATCCATTCGTCATCCATCCGTCCATAGGTGTATCTCTCTCTCTGTCTGTCTTTCTGTCTGTCTGTCTGTCTGTCTGTCTCTGTCTGCCTGTCTGTCTATCTCTCCCTCTCTGTCCCTTTGTCAGTGTGTCCGTATGCACGCGCACATGTGTGCGCGTGCTTGCGTGGGTGCTCAGAGTATTCGTACCAAAAGCCGTGATTAAGGACCATCGAGCATGGCAATCAGATTCGTGCCTTGCCCTGAACACCCCATCCCAGTCCACCCTGCTGTCACCGGGTACTTGGGGACGGGGAGGATCAAGCAGGGAGGGAGGGACGGGGTAGAATCTAGGGGTACCCCCATAACGATGGCCTGATAAAGATCGACAGTCCCCTTCCCAACGGCTTCTCAGATTATGGGAACAACCTTTTGTACGTAAATAATGTATGCTTGCTTCTTAGACTGTGGGAAACATCCTTTCGTATGTATGTATGTATGTATGTGTGTATGTATGTACGCATGCATGCATGCATGCATGCATGTGTGTATGCATGTGTATTTGTATGTATGTACGTACGTACGTACGTACGTACGTACGTACGTATGTATATATGTATGTATGTATGTATGCAAATATGCATGCATGCATGCATGCATGTGTACATATGTATGTATGTATGTATATATGTATTAATGCTGTATGCATGTAAGTAGTAAGTAAGTAAAGTAACTAAGTATGTGTGTGTGTGTGTCTGTCTGTCTGTCTGTCTGTCTGTATGTATGTATGTATGTATGTATGTATGAACAAGTGTGAGAGATATCAATCAACAGCACCAGCAGGACCTCTACCACATTTTTGTGGATCGTTAAAAAGCCTTCGACATGGGTGTGGCATGTAGGCGACCATGAGACTGTACAACAACACTGTTCAACGTCAACCTGATCATGACCATGGAATGCCTCTACGACAAAGCCACCAGCGCGGTCTTCCTCACTGGCATCATAGGAAGTTGGTTCAAGACAATTGCCGGAGGAGGCAAGGCTGCTTACTCTCACCCACTCTTTTCAACATTTACTGAAGCACTGGATGGACATCAAGGCTCAGTAAGCATTGGTGGCAGGATAGTAACAAACCTACGCTCTGCTGATGACATCGATGGGCTATCAGGAGAACA
>JADBJO010007062.1:62500-67500 GCA_016801955.1 Conus betulinus
CTGGCTTTCTGGTTTTCTAAATGAAGTTTGGGTCTGGCAGAGTAGGACATAGCCAGAGGGAGCTTCGTCTAAATCTCCTCTGAAACTTGTTTTATCCTCAGTATTATCATTACAATCATCATGCAGCCCTCATAATGCCCCTCGTGGTCAGCCGGGCAGTGAAGAACACGAACATGAGCATTACTGTTGTTAATGAGAATGGTGAGAGAGAGAGAGAGAGAGAGAGAGAGAGAGGGGGGGGGGGCGCGGGGAGCGGGAAGGAATGGGAGACGATAAGGTGAAAGGCAAACCGAGGTAAAAGCCGCAGGCACGTGAAGTTTGCTGGCTGAGAGCAGTTTTTTGCGGCTTGGAACGCTGACAAGATGGGTGCTGGAATTGACCCAGTGCTTCGCCTGCTCCGTGTCAAACGTGTCAAGCGCGTGCCTTGCAGTAGTCGAACTCTCAGAGTAAAAAAAAAAAAAACAACAAAACAAAAAAAACAACAAAAAAAAAAAAAAAAAAACACCACCACCACAACAACAACAAAGACAAAAAGGTTTGACACACGCCACTTCATCCCTTACCTCCCGTTCGGGGAACTCCGCGCCCACGGCTGTTCAAACTATTCAGCCATTGCTCGCTTTTTCCGTTCAGGAAATTCGGATCTTTGGGATCTACTCTTTGATTTATAGCTTTCACCAGATGACATAAGTTTGCTTCATTAACGGAAAGTAGAGCGCAACAAGGGAACAGCCAGCTTTTGGGTGGGAGCAGAGTGGGGGTGAAAATGGCCCTTTTGCTGGGGGAGTTGTAAACGGCCGTTTTGGCACGGGAGTTGTACAATGGCCCATTTACCAGGGGCGATGTAAATGGCATTTTGCGAGGGGAGACGTACACCGTACTTTCCCGAGGTGTCATTACAGTTCGGTACGGGATGAGAAAATCGCGCTTTCATGAGGGGTGGGTGGGGGGGCGGGGTTGCATGTAACTGCACGTCAGTGTGTGTGTGTGTGTGGGGGGGGGGGGGGGGGGGGGGGGGGGGGACTGGGGGTGTAAATTACGTGATTTTCGAACGGAGTTGTAAACTAGACTTTTGCTAAGGGAGAAAGAACTGCACGTTTTCAGGTGTGTGTGTGTGTGTGTGTGTGTGTGTGTGTGTGTGTGTGTGTGTGTGTGTGTGTGTGTAAGTGAGTAAGTAAATACGCTCGTAAGTAGGTAAGCTACATCTTTAGCGAAGGAAGGTGCGAAAAGAGTTGAAACAACACGTTTACAGAGGGAGTAGAAACTACGTCTTTCACAAGGAGAGTGAAAACTGCACATCTGGAATGTATACATCCATACTAGAGAGTGGATGTGTAACCCGCATTTTTTTTTTTTTTTTAAATTTTAAAGAGTAGGTCAAGTTGCATTTCCGCGAGCGAGGGAGACAAGATAGAGAGGGTGGGTGGGTGCGGGTGGGTGAGGGTGGAGGGTAGTAGTAATCTGCACTTGTGCGGGGTAGGTAAAAAAGTACAGTTAGCGAGGGGAGATGTAAACTGCTCCATTAGGAAGGGGATGGGGAGGGACGAGGGAGATGTTAATTAACTTTTCTTTTCTGTTGCGAGTGGAGACGTATCCTTTTTTTCATGAGGGAAATTGTAAAGTGTGGTTATTAGAAGGGAGGTATAAACTGCACGTTCAAGAGGTGAGGTGTGAACGGCTGTTTTATGAGGTGAGACGCAAACTGCACTTTAAGTCCCCTGAACTCCCGCCCCCACCTGTATGCCCATCTTTCCTCCCATCCTGAACTTTCCTCCCACCTTCTAGTAATACCAGGAAAGTTTTACAGTGTACCGGTAACTTTATCATCTCTACTAATAAGCCATCAATTCTGTCGGTTCTTTCGTTTTTTCTTTTCCTCCATTCATTCCTTGTTTTCTCTGACTGTCTTTAGTGACTGTAGCATTTAGGTAGTCGGGTCCCATTGTTGGTGTCCGGATACAACGTGAAGTGGTACGATGCAGCAATCCCCACAAAAAAAAAAGTGTCACAGTGCGGCAGTGTGGAAGAAAAATGTGAAAAAATTTTCGTTAAAAAAAAACCCAAACAAACCAACCTGGGATATACGTACAATGGATTAATTGTTAAACTTTCTGTCGAGGCTCTTCAGGTTTTATCGATCAGTGACTGCTATCGATGGGATATTTAGATGTACTCTTTTGCATTTGACTGGTTGTAAATCGTTTATATGAATCTTTCAAGAGCACTTAAATACTCATTCAGTTGCTTTCTTATACGTTTCGCTGAACGCTACGATAGCAGAAACTTTGTCGTCAGATTTAAGTTCATGGATCGTTTGGGGCGATATTTCCGAACAGTGTTTCTCCAGATGCAATCGAGCAATATGTTCATGGTTTTTCAATAGGTCTGTGCAGATTTCAGATAACATGTAATTTTTGAATTTTTTTTTTTTTACCTTGAAGAATGTTGATAACGAATTGTTAGGGCCTACATGTTCCACGGATTACGCGCTAAAGATTTAGCAATATTACATCAGTGGACAGCGCATCCGAAAACTGTTACATTGTTTCAGTTTCCGCGGTGATCGTTGCGTGGTTTCGTTTTACGTTGTGTTTGTTCCCCGTTCCGATTCTCAGGGGGCTGACCACTTAATATCTTCCTTAGGACAATGTTGGCTAGGTCGCTGAGCCAGACCAGGTATACATACTTGGCAGAGCTTCACAGGAAAATATACTTTGTAGAGTCAGACTAGGCAAATATACTTTTCAGGGCCAGACTAGGTGAACATATTCAGCAGAACCTCACTAGGTAAACAATCTTGGTAGAACCAGAATAGGTAAATATACTTCGCAGAGTAGTACTTGGTAAACATGCCACTTCAACTGTTATTTCCCCTATAAGGAGGTTGTTTTCTTTCGACAGCAAGCAGTTACAGTGTCAAGACCATCAGATACCACACGATTAACCTGCATGAGGGAAAAAAATACAACTTACATTCTAATTTCAACGCTCGTGCAACCTTCCCTACACCCAAACATCTCCCCCCCACTACTCGTATTCGGATTATCTCATGTTCAATCTGTTTTTCGAACTTTAACAGTTCACTATCATGCATGTGCAAAGCCCCGATTACTGCCCCTCCCCACTCATCTCTCCCCCTCTCCTTTCACAGACAGACAGACAGACAGACTCTCCCTCCACACATGCATAGAGAGATAGACACACACACACACACACACACACACACACACAGAGAGAGAGATGGAGAGAGAGAGAGAGGAGAGAGAGAGAGAGAGAGAGAGAGAGGTGGAGAGAGAGAGAGAGAGAGGAGAGAGAGAGAGAGAGAGAGAGAACGAGAGAGAGAGAGAGGATGAGAGATGAGAGAGAGAGAGAGAGAGAGCAGAGAGACACTCACATCACATCAGAGAGAGAGAGCGCACGCATGAGAGACGCGACGAACGCTTACACGCACGCGAACGTACAATTTATAACGCCCTACCTCAGGCGAATGCATGGCAGTCATTCAGGATGACACTATGATAGAGAGAGAGAGAGAGAGAGGAGAGAGAGGACAAGAGAGAGAGAGAGAGAGAGAGAGAGGAGAGAGAGGGGACACAGAGACAGACAGACAGACAGACAGAGACAGAGATCGCAGACTAGAGCGAAAGAATGAGAAGGACAGAACTCTAAGAAGGGAATTTTTTCAAATACCTCAGAAAGGTAGATCATGCATGTTATTAACGATGTTTACATTCCTGTGCATATCTCATGTATAGAAAAAAAATGTACTACCAGATTAACAATGAATGAACTGTGTATGTATAATACACATTTTATTGCAGTGATCTGCTTGAATTTCTCATGTATTTATTTGCATTTAATTCTTCAATCCCGATCGCCAAATTCAGAATTGCCTCCGAAAGAAGCACAGAGATGGCACACACATCCTCCCATTTTAAGGGTCAAACTGTGTTCCTCAGAAAGAAAGATCAGAAAGTAATAGGAAAAAAAGAGCCGTTTTACAATCTCTGACGTGTGCTGTGTGTATGTGGTATATCTATTTAGCAGTGGACTAGTCTGTACTCTGCACTGCAATAGTACTCTGCTCCTCATCATTCACACACACACACACACACACACACACACACACACACACACACACATACACACACACACACATACACACACACGACGCGCGCGACGCGCGCGCACACACACACACACACACACACACACACACACACACACGCTACACACACAGAGACACAGACACAGGACAGACAGACAGACAGACAGACAGACAGACAGACAGACACACACACACACACACACACACACACACACACACACACACACACACACACACACACACACACACACACACACACACACATACATAAGGAAAAGTAGAGAGCAGAATCCGGCAAGACAGTGGGTGTTGTTAGACAGACTGATAAACAGCCAACAGACTGTCAAGACTAGCAAGGCAGACACACCGAACGAAGTAGTAGTCGAACTTCGTGTAGAAACAATGAAGACGGGATGCTTTGGCAAGGAAAGATAGAGTAATGTTGCCTATAGCCCAGCCGACCGCAGAGAGCCCTATCAAGCCCGTGGCGAACATACGGTGATAGGCGACGCTGTAGCTTGAAGCTTTTTTTTTTTTCTTTTAGGTGTTTATCCCAGCGGTTAGATTATTTTTTCCAGCTAGTTGAAAATAGGCTTTTATCCTTTTTTTTTTTTCTTTTTCTTTTTTTTTGAATAGTAATAGTTCAATGGCGGACGAAAAACTGGGGAATTGACGGTTTCCGGACGTATGCACTCATAGCGTTTTTCCTCTCAGAGATGGCTATACTGGTCGGCTTGACCCAGTGTAGATGACATAAATCGACAATAAAAAAACAAAACAAAGCAACCCCCTCCCAAAAAAAACCCAACACACACACACACACACACACACACACACACACACACACACACACACACACACACACACACACACACACACATAAACCCCAACC
>JADBJO010007062.1:82500-95000 GCA_016801955.1 Conus betulinus
GTCTGGCAGCAAATGCTTCGGGCGCAAGATGTGGAAATCTGATGAATATTCGCAAGCAAACGAATGCGGTGAATACCATGCCAGAAAATAACCGACTTGTTCGGACCACTTAAACCTCTCCTTTCGCTGGCAATGAGGAGGCTTAGTGAGTTCACTGGAGGATCTCCCATGTTGCTGGCTATGGCGCACACGCGATGAACTCATTGGAACTTTGCCCTGTCATTAGTTAGGGCACTCACGGTACATTCAGCAGAACCTTCCCCTGTCACTAACCTTCGGGCACCAAGGGCAAACTCACCTGAACCTTTTGCATATCAGTAGCTTGAAGACACTAACGAGAAATTTGCAGGAGCTTTCTTGTATCATTATCTGTAGGACGCCAACAACTAATTCACTGGAACTTTCCTTTCCTGTCATTAGCAATTAGTCACTAACGACAGATTTACTGGAACTGTCCCATATCCATAATAAGGACATTATGACAGCACTTAACTCTTTCGTCTGTAGCTAAGTCACTCACTAGGCGTTCACAGAACTGTATCACAGCAACAGCTGAGGCGCTTGATATGAGTTCACTGATTTCGGACTAAGGCTCATTGTATGAGTTCACTTAACTCTGTCTCTAACTAAAGCAGTTGTTATGAGCTTGTTGAACTCTAGTGTTATGAGTTTATTGAACTCTAGTTGTTATTAGTTTATTGAACTCTGGTATGAGTTTATTTAACTCTGCCTCTAGCTAAGACAGTTACTGTACGTTCACTGAACTCAGTCTCAAGCTAGGGTTATTACTATGAATTCACTGAACTGTCTAGCTAGTTAGACAGTTACTCTAAGTTCACCGAAATCTAATTATAGCAAAGGCACTTACAAGAGAGTTACTTTAAATTTGCTGAATTCTAACAAGACCCTTACAATGAGTTCACTGAACTATCTTAGCTGTCAATAGCCAAGGCACATCCTATGAGTAGACAGATCTCTTTCCTGTTACTATGTAAGGCGCTTACTGTGAGTGCACTGCGTTGAAGTCTTCCTTGTACTGGCTAAAAAAACTTACTACGAGCTCACAATTTCTTCATGATAAGTAGGTACTCGTTATGTTTTCAATAAACTCTTTCCAAATGCTACTATAACATTTACTGCCAGTTCACCGAATTCCTCCCGGTCAGTTGCTAAGACAGTGTGAGTTCACTGAAATCATCACTATCACCATCATTAGCTAAGGCATTTATTACGGGCTCATTGAACTCTATCTCATCACTATGTAAGGCATATACTATCAGTTCACTACAGTCCGCTCTGTTACTAGCTATGGCATTCACCAACCTCTTTCCTAGGACTAGTTAAGGCACTGTACTAAGAATTTGCTGAATTCTCTCCTGTCTGTAGCTAAAGAAGTTGCTGTAAGTCTACTACTCTTCCAAACCAACTGCTAAGACACTCGCAGTCAGTTCACTGAGCTCTGTCATATCACTATCTAAGGTACTTGCAGCTGGTTCTCTGACGTCTTTCATATCACTAGCTAAGGCACTTGTAGTGAGTTCACTTAATTCTTTCATAGCACTTGCTAAACCATACAGTGAGTTCGCTGGACACTTTCACATCTCTAGCAAAGACATTTTCAGTGAGTTTGCTTTCATACCACTGGTTAAAGCACCTGTTATGAGTTTACGGAAGTCTCTGCTGTTACTAGCTGACGATCACTAACTGTGGGATCACTGAATTCTTTTTCATTGCCAGCTACGAAATTTGATCACTGCAAGTTTACACAACTCTTTCCCCTAGCTTAAAAGCGCTGTCTGTTAGTAAATTGACCTTTCGTCTGTCACTGGCTAAGAAGACTCTCATCATGACCTTTGAGTCTTTTTTCGTCCGATATTCAACACAGTACCCAGTGTCTGTCCATTGCACACGCGCAGACTCCTTCGTCACTCTTCTTCCTACATCTTTTCTCTATCTCTGTCAAGGACAGTTGCTTTGACTTCGTGCGCTCACCCGAGTGGGAGGTGAACAAAGGAAAGATGATTTTGTTGTTTGTCTCTGTCTTGAGGATAGCGAGAGGAAAAAAAAACCTAACGGGAGATTAGACAGAGAGCACATACCACTTACGCCGAATCTTGATCTCTCAGGGAAGTGCCATGAGCACAAGAGGGTGAATGTTTAATAAAACGGCTACAAAGGACGACAAAGGCCAGGATAAAGTAGTAGAGAACCTTCCCCGAGGACGTAGGGACAGAGAAAAACAATAGGAATTTAGGACTTTTGCTCACCCCCCTGCGTCTTCTCAAGGGAAATAACCCCTCAGATTTAAAACACGAGAACAAACGTGGATACCCCTTCATCCACGTCTACCTCTTGTGCGATTTATTTAAGCCCACATATATAAAACCTCCACTCGATCGAAGTTGACTTTCTTGGGGAGAAAACCTCGACCTCCAACGGAGAGAGAACCCGGGGCTTTTCTTCTCCACGCGATTTCACAGGATCGGTGAAATCTATGTCTGCTGGCGTAGCTTCTGAGGGTTGTGCAATGTCTTCAGTGTCCGTTTCCCATTTTCGGAAGGGCATGAAAAACTGAGGTCTCTCCTTCGCCCAATATTTCATGTTGGAAAAAGGCTTTCGTTTCTCAACACAAGGGATTTTTCCTCGTCTGTGCTACGGGCATGCACTGTGAGTAAGCATATTTCCGAGGGATGAGAGAAGTTGAAAAAACAGGTCCAAATGAAGAGAGCAAAACTTTGCCGGGGCACAGTTCTATGAATCATCTTAACCAATGCTGATGCTATACCACTAGTTTACCCAAGCGTGTAAACAAGAAAGGAGAGAGAGAGAGAGAGAGAGAGGAGAGAGAGAGAGGAGAGAGAGAGAAGAGAGAGAGAGAGAGAGGGAGAGGAGAGAGAGAGAGAGAGGGAGAGAGAGAGAGAGAGAGAGGACTATCATACTAGTTGCGAATTGTAATGTCAAGTCAAAACTATCTTTATTGAGGGTCAAAGAATAAGCTTCACAGCTTAATTTTTTTTTTTCATCTTTCCCATACAGGATGTCAGTATTGATACAGTAATACCGACTTGGATTTGGGTCACACACACACACACACACACACACACACACACACACACACACACACACACACACACACACACACACACACACAGAGAGAGAGAGAGAGAGAGAGAGAGAGAGAGAGAGGGAGGGAATTGCAGAACACAATAACTCACAGATACAACCGCAGAGTTTGGTAATATCTTCAAAAGAAAGAAAGAAAACAGAGAAAATGATATTACAAAGAGCGAGAGAGAGAGAGAGAGAGAGAGAGAGAGAGAGAGAGAGAGAGAGAGAGAGAGAGAGAGAGAGAGAGCATTGCAAACATGTTAACTCGCGCATAAGCAGCAACCGTAGAGCTTGGTAAATCTTCAAAAGAAAGAAAGAAAAATATTACAGAGCAACAGAAACAGAGAGAGAGAGAGAGAGAGAGAGAGAGGCAGTGAGGGAAGAGGGAGGGGAGACAGAAGAGGGAAGGGAGTAGAAAGAAAGGAAGGGGGAGCGGGAAGAGATGAGGTAGGATATACATAATGATTCAGAAGAACTGCAACAACATTATCCAGCCTGGAATAGCACCGAGATTGACGGCGCATAATCCCGCCGAGCGGCGGTCCAATCAATCACTCAGGTGGTTGGTCATCGTCCGGTCAGCCGAAAAGGGGGGGGGGGGGGGGGGGGGGGGGGGGGAGGGGGGGATCAGGACTGTCAAGATAAGACGAGAACCGTGCAACATTAAGGGCCCCAGCGACTGCAACACAACGGCAAGACATGTCTCCGGAGATTGCATCGTTTTTGTATTGTTTTGTCATCAAGGCTTCGTGTAAAGAATGGCAAGGGCTATGGACAACGTGGGAGAATGCACTCCAAAGAAGTCTCACTTGGAATGACATTTGGCACATGGCCCCTCTCAGGATCAGCTTCATTCTCAGATCTGCATATGACCTTCTGCCCTCAAATGCAAACTGGTGAAGTGGGGAAAAAAAACAGACGATCCTTCATGCCCCCTCTGCCATGAAAAACAAACAGTGGAGCATGTCCTAAGCTCATGTAAAGTAGCCCTGGCTCAAGGAAGGTACAAATGGAGGCACAACCAAGTGCTCAAAGAGATTGTACAAGTAGTCTGGGCTAGTACCAACACACCACAAAAGGGAAAATCAGGACTCCAAAAGCACCCGCAACATTCTTCACGGCAGGAGGCAGCGAATCATGGCCAAGAACAACAGTGCCACTCAGAACATGCAGGCAGAGTCTGCTGGACGGGGCAGATGACTGGGAGTGCACTGCAGACCTCCCAGAATGGAAGAGTCACCCAGAGATCATCAGCAAGAGTGAGAAATTGGAGCTAGGGGGGTTGTAGGGAACGTCTGCATACAGCCTCATGAAACAGCTTTCAGTTGCAGGGAGGGAAAAAAAAAACAGAGCCCTGAAAGCAATGGCAGAAGCAGCAGAGAGGTGTTCAAGCTGGATCTGGTCAAGGAGGAACAAAAGTGAACTTCATAAGGCTTAACTTTCCTACAAATATCAGGTGTCCCAGTGGCTCAGTGGTTAGTGCGCGAGTCATTAAGTGGAAATGAGCATGTCCAGAGGGGCACGGGTTCGAATCCCAGCCGTGGCTCGTCCCAAGATGGGAAAAAAAAAAAAGGGGCAGCAGAGGGACATCCGGAAGGGGGAGAGAATGATGAATCCATCGGTGCTCAACCAATCACGACTGCAAATCCCAAACGGACTATGAACATGGACCAAATGGAATATCCATGTGTCTGTGGAAAGCGTTTCGCTACCACCCGTGGCATGAAGATCCACAGAACAAAGATGGGGGATGTGTGAAGACTCATCTGAATGAGCAGCAGCGCACTGCATCAGCAGATAAGACGTCGGAAGACCAAGGCCAGGATTTAAACCACAGTGCCAAGGACATCCACGCTGTTGGTTCGGATGAGGAATTTGCACAGGCCCTCGATGCCAGGCGCCTGAAACTCAACCTGCCACGAGCAAACGAGACTAAAGATTGGGGGAGAAACTGGATGCAAAAATCGTCCAAAGACTCGATGCACTGATAGGGAAAAGCACCCTGGAACACAAACTAGCCACATATGGGGACATTGTGTATGCCACATGTAGAGACGCCTATGGAGCAAAAAACTACCCAAGAGAGAAAACACCTCCAAAGAAATCCAGACGCCAAGAAGAGATGGACAAGATCAGGGGTCCAAAAGAAAAACCTCAAGAAGCAAATGAAGACCGCACTGCCAGCTGAAAAAACAAGGCTTGGAAAAACTCTGGGAAGACCTGAAAGCAAAACACAGCGCCCTCAGCAAAGCGGAATCTGCGCGAGGAAGAGGAAGAGCAAAAAGAAGAAGACACAAGAGCGCTTCTTCAGAGACCCCTTCCAGTTTGCCAGAACTCTGTTTGAGCAGCCAAAATCTGGGACCCTAAGTGTGGACAAAAAGAGTTCTTGAGCAGCATCTGAGGAAAACATACTCTGACTCACAGAGCAAAGCACCACTCGACATTCAAGGTCTGGTGTGGCCAACCACCCTGAGGAACAGTTCAATGACAAGCCTCCAACGTTGGCGGAAATCAAGAAGGTGGTCGACAAAGCCAGAGCCAAATCATCACCAGGGCCAAACGGAATACCTTACCAGCTGTACAAGAAATGTGTCCCAAGGTGCTGGAGTGGCTCCACAGGCTGCTGCGATCAGCTTGGAGAAACCAGAAGATCAGCGGCCAGTGGATGACGGCAGATGGTGTGTACATCCCCAAAGAGCAAAACTCAAGTGACATCAGCCAGTTCAGGCCAATATCACTACTGAACGTCGAAGGGAAAATCTTCTTCTCTGTCATGGCAGCAAGGCTGACCAAGTACCTCATGGAAAACAAGTACTTGGACTTGGATTGTGTCAGTCAGTCCAGAAAGGTGGCATCCCAGGCGTGGCTGGCTGTGTAGAACACGCCACAATGATCTGGGACGCAATCCAAAGAGCAAAAAACAGAAAAGAGAGACCTGGACGTAGTGTGGCTTGATCTGGCAAACGCATATGGATCTGTACCCCATGAGATGATACAGTTGGCTCTTGAGATGTACCATGTGCCAAAGAACATCCGCGACATGCTCAAGAAGTACTTCAATGGCTTCTCAATGCGGTTTCTCTACCAAGGAGTACACAACAGATTGGATCAACTTGGAAGTGGGCATTGCAATGGGCTGTGCAATTTCCCCAATACTGTTCGTGTTGGCAATGGAAGTCATCTTGAAAGCAGCAACAAGCAACGCAAGACAAACAGACCTTGGCGATGGATACAAGATGCCCCCTCTCAAGGCCTTCATGGATGACACTACAGTGATTTCATCCAGAGAAGACGAGACACGTCATGTGCTGGAGAGGAGGCTGGATGACATAGTTGCCTCATCCAGAATGAAGTTCAAGCCAAAGAAATCACGGAGTCTCTCACTGAGGAAAGGAAAAAGTGGCCGAATCTGTGGTCTTCAGTGTTGCCAACCAGGCCATTCCAACAGTTACAGAAGAGCCAGTCAAGAGCCTTGGAAGATGGTATGATGATACGCTGAAAGACACACAAAGAGCAAAAAAGAAACCAAACAGATGTCGGAAGAAGGCTTGGAGACCATTGACCAGTGTGGGCTCCCTGGCAAATACAAGGTCTGGTGTCTGCAGTTCATGCTGATACCAAAGCTCCTATGGCCTCTGATGATATACGACATCTGCACCAGCATAGTGGGAGGCATGGAATCCAAAATCAACAAGTTCACAAGGAAATGGCTTGGTGTCCCACCCTGTCTGACTGACATAGCGCTGTACTGTCGCCAAGCAAAGCTGAAACTACCACTGAAATCCATCCTGGAGGAATACAAAGCAGGGAAGATCAGACTTCAAAGCATGCTGGAGGACTCAGGAGACAAGGTGGTAGAAGCAATCAAGCCCCAGCTGAAGACAGGCAGAAAATGGAAAGTTCAAGAGGCGATGGATTCTGCAAAAGAAAGTCTCAAGATCAGAGAAATAACAGGACACACACAGACCAACAGACAAGGACTGGGGATGACCAAAACTGAATGGTGGTCAAAGGCCAAAGGAAAAGCCAAAAGAGACATGATGATTCAGGAGATGAGAAAAGAAGAAGACCAAAAAAGAGACCAAAAAAAGCAGTCCAGCAGAGCCAGCAAGGGCAATGGACAACGTGGGAGAATGCACTCCAAAGAAGTCTCACTTGGAATGACATTTGGCACATGGCCCCTCTCAGGATCAGCTTCATTCTCAGATCTGCATATGACCTTCTGCCCTCAAATGCAAACCTGGTGAAGTGGGGAAAAACAGACGATCCTTCATGCCCCCTCTGCCATGAAAAACAAACAGTGGAGCATGTCCTAAGCTCATGTAAAGTAGCCCTGGCTCAAGGAAGGTACACATGGAGGCACAACCAAGTGCTCAAAGAGATTGTACAAGTAGTCTGGGCTAGTACCAACACCACAAAAGGGAAAATCAGGACTCCAAAAGCACCCGCAACATTCTTCACGGCAGGAGGCAGCGAATCATGGCCAAGAACAACAGTGCCACTCGGAACATGCAGGCAGAGTCTGCTGGACGGGGCAGATGACTGGGAGTGCACTGCAGACCCCAGAATGGAAGAGTCACCAGAGATCATCAGCAAGAGTGGCATGAGACCAGACATAGTAGTCCACTCTCAGTCAACCAAGCAGCTGATCATGATCGAGCTCACGGTGCCATATGAGAACAGAGAATGGAGGCAGCTCAAATCTACAAGACTGAAAAGTATGCTGATCTGGCAAACAGCCTGAGGAGAGAAGGCTATCAGGTCAAAGTCCTCACTGCAGAAATTGGAGCTAGGGGGGGTTGTAGGAACGTCTGCATACAGCCTCATGAAACAGCTCTCAGTTGCAGGGAGGGAAAAAACCAGAGCCCTGAAAGCAATGGCAGAAGCAGCAGAGAGGTGTTCAAGCTGGATCTGGTCAAGGAGGAACAAAAGTGAACTTCATAAGGCTTAACTTTCCTACAAATATCAGGTGTCCCAGTGGACCACCAGTGACACGACTACCATCACCACCAAACCACCACCACCATTACCACCAACTGTGTTTTACAGCAGGACCGGAAAATATTGGAAGGTGGAGGGGGACAGGGAAACTTTACTGATATCTAAGACGCACACGCGCACACACACGCACACACACATACGGACACACACACACACACACACACACACACACACACACACACACACACGCGCGCGCACACACACACATACGGACACACACACACACACACACACACACACACACACACACACTCACACACACATATGCACACACACGCGCCACACACACACGCACGCACACACACACACACACACACACACACACACACACACACACACACACACACACACACACGCGTGTATGTTTGTATGCGCGCACGGTACATCTTGCCCTCCTCACATACACTACAGAAAACCGTATCGCACCTATAGCACCACTTCTGTCATCACGCACGTGGTACCATGGTGGCTAGAATTCTCACTCACACTGTAAAAAAAAAAATCTGTTTCAGTACAATACAAGATCAATGTGTCCTCAGGTTCCTACTGCTTCTAGCTGTCAACCAGAGTGAATATTACTTGCAGAATGATGGCGACAGTGTCAGGTAGTCTCTATGACATCTTTCATATATCACGCCAGTGTGTCAAGCTGGGAATCTACTTTCTTTGAATGTCGCTGTTTAAAGCTGAGGTTCTTGGCAATAGGAATCACATTTATCAATCTCTGAGATATATCTTCTAACGGTTTCTTATCCCCCGCCAGATGTTGAAACCAAACTGTTCTGCCATAATCCGAATGAGAATAAACTGAAAATGAGAACATCGCCTTCACGTAGAAGAACAATAAGAGCTTGAAAAGACATTAAGAAAAAAGAAGAAGAAAAAAAAAATCAGTTTCCAGTTTACGTTTACTTCAAGAATCTTTTTTTCAGTTTGATTGAGCTGTGTCTTGTTATTGATGAAATTTCCCATTTCCTTCTTGTAGTCGGTGACCAATGTTTTTATTTATGTGGAGAACAGGACATTTGCCTGCTTTGAAACAACCTCAAATTCAAATTAACTGCCAGGTCAGTTTTATGTTTGCTGCTTTTCCGCTTTTTCTTTTTGAAAATGATTTTGTGAACCTTGACATAATATGGAATCGCATACTCATTTGCACACCTCAGTGTCATTAATGTACATCAGTTCGATCTGTAATGTCATCAACATACATCTAACACGTTGCAAAGGATTACATAACCAGAGGGAAAAGTCAGTTATGAATGCAAAAGACGAAGACAGGGCGACCATGTGCGGCTGGCTGAAGATCAGGTCAATGTCTGGTCTCACACTGACATTGAAAATAAACTACAGTGGCTTATCTTGTGGAAAATGCATGTCAGCATCTGCTAGTTTACTGTTAAGTCGAATCAACACCTGCTTCGACGCCAGCATCCTAGCCTTTCCCTGTCTTTATGGGCAGCGATGTGTGCAGCACCCGATCAAACGTTTTGGCCTTGTCAGTTCATTTCTATGTATTTGGTATCCACGTCTTCAGCATCATATATAGGCTTTAAGATGACAGACAAGTTGTACATGACTAAAATTGTGCTGTAAGCCCAACAACAATTCTTGATATTGAATCAAATTATCAAGAACAACAGATTCCAAGACTCTGCAAGCATCGATTGTCAGGCACTCCATTGTTACATAAATTAGCAGGATGACATGTTTCTTTTCTTCGACGGGAGAGATCTCACTGAGTTTCTACTCATGTCATCAGTAGTATGCAGTTGCTATATTCTAAACGATTTCCAAATGTTTGATCGAGTTACTCTTCATAGTTCTATGGCCAGTTTCTTCATTCAAATCCTGGGATGATATTTGCATGGTTGTAACGTGTTTAGCCTTGGGATCTACGTGATGAGATAGAGGCTGGAACATTCAACAGGAAAAAACAAAATGAATGTAAGCGTTCACGAGCAACAACCCCACGGACACTTGAGCAGCAAAACACGATGTCCCACATAGACTTGCAACTTTTAAACTTAATAACACTGCAGCAACAACTACAGCCCGAAATGCATATGCGCACTAAAAGAACGTAAAAACAATGAACTGGTCAACTAAAGACGAGATATGTTATATAAATGAACAAATGAAAACGGCAATAGAAAAGAGAACTAGGGAAGGAAAATCAAAAACAAAATATTGTTGGCGAGGTGCCTGTGATAAAAAGACAACCAGTATGCTTTGCATGGTGCTCCACCACATCTCCGATCCAGCCCTGTTGGCTATGGTGTTCCATTTACGCATTGCAAAACTAGAAGAAAACTAGAGAGTGCAGAACCTGCCATTGTACAATGGTCTTCTTCACTTCCTGTACGCCCTAGCTCAGAGTCTGTCCCAAATTTACTTCCGCATCCCCACCAACATTTCAGGGGGTCGTCTTGGGCCGCATTCCATTCTTCGCTCAGAAGTCTTTTAACATCGATTCTGTGATTTTTGTGTTGTCATTTTACTGACCGACAAACAAGCAAACAAACGTGTGTGTGTGTGTGTGTGTGTGTGCGTGTGTGTGTGTGTGTGTGTGTGTGTGTGTGTGTGTGTGTGTGTGCATAAGAATAGAATGGCACATAATAATTTTCCAGTTCGTCTTCTGATTAAAGATTTGCCCTGAATGAATCTTGGAGGGAAATCTCCTTTGACAATCGAATAAAATGGAACCAAGTATAATCTGTTGATCTTAAGTGTAATCTGTTCACTATAGACGCAGTTTACATCTTTTTTTAGGTTTTGACCAGAATGAAGAGGTGTTGCAAGTTTGGTATGATATAAAGGTGAATTCGACAATTTTCTTGATGTGACTTCGAGTGGAAATTTTGTATACTTATCAGTTATTGAGTAAAATCTTTAGGTTTTGACCGAAAAGAAGAGTTGTACTAGTGTAGTATAATATAATGGTGAATACGACAATTTTCTTGATATGACTTCCAATGGAAATTTGTATACTTATCAGCAATTACATGAAATCTTTTCCATGGTTCTATTTCTAGTGCTAAGGATTTTTTTTATGAACGGATAGACAAATGTGTGTGTGTGTATGTACGTGTGCGTGTGTGTGTGCGTGTGCTCGCGCCCGTGCGCACGCGCGCCTCTTCGCGCGCGCGCACTTGCTTACAAATTCGTCTGCACCATTATCTTGTAGTCTAAGTATTCCCTAAGCAGCCCGTGTCTAACGTGGCAGCCGAAAGGTGAGACGGACAGTGATGGTGCCATGAACTTACCCGCTCTTCCTCTCGTCACGTCCACACCCTATCAGTTAAGAGCGGTGGGCCACCTTTATTAAACGCAGTAATTGTCTGTATCCCCATTTTTACCACAGGGCGGGTGAACCTTTAGAGGCAGTGCGATGAACTGGCATTAGAAAGTGGAGTGGGATGGGAAGCACCGTTCAGTGACCCGATGTGGCAGTTTTTGTTTTAAACACTGCTTGAACTTTCACCTCGAAAGCTCTTAGCGCACCTTGCTGACTGAACGCTGAGGAATGCACTGTTTCGGGCTTCGGAAGGCTTCAGTGGTCGAACGTTGTGGACTGTCCGCTCGTTTTCTTCCTGTTGTGGAAAGATAGGAGAGGCGTTTTTGTTTGCCATTGTCTTCAGTTGAATTTGTTGGGATGAAACTGGAGAGCATTCTCTGTCTCTTTCTCTGTCTCTGTCTGTCTGTCTGTCTGTCCCTCTGTCTGTCTGTCTGTCTGTCTGTCTGTCTGTCTCTCTCCTCGCTCTCTGTAGCTCTCTTTCTCTCTCAGTCTTTCTATAAGCGCATCAGGATGGGAAGTAAAGGAGCAAGCAAAATCACATTTCCTAGTAATATCTATTCTTTGGACATCTCGCGGGGAATCAGACAAAAACAAAAACAAACCAACAAACAAAAACCAACAACAAAAACCAGCACGATATGAGTCATGCCTTTCAAAGGGATTTCCATTCAAACTGAACACAAACACACACACACACACACACACACACACACACACACACACACACACACACACACACACACACACACACACACACACACACACACACACACACACACACACACATACCACACACACACACACACACACACACACACACACACACACACACACACACACACACTGTGCACACTGGTGTCGTATTGAGACTTATGATGGATTGTGACCAGTTAAATACTAGAATTAAAACAAAGAAAAATCTCTGGCGAACCACGGAATTCTTACCAAAGGACGGCGGAAAAAAAGTAGAAGAAGCAATTTGACTACATCATTTTACCAACATGTCATGAATACAGTGATAACAAAATGGAAGGCACAGATTTGGTGGAAAAAGAACCGTGCATGTAGACACAAATCCAACATCACCACCTGA
>JADBJO010007062.1:112500-115000 GCA_016801955.1 Conus betulinus
GAACCTGCTTTTAGATATGATGGGAATGCTAAGCGTTTGCCCTTTTGACCACAGAAAGTCGTGATAGACACTGTGTCTGCAGCAGCCACCGCTGCGATCGATCGATTATAGGAGTGATGACATGATACGATGAATTGTGTGGACCAACGAGAACTTTTGTAGTGACTCGAATACAAGAGATAACAGTACGTAATTTAAGGATCCGACACCTGCGTTATTTCAGTGTGTTTTTTTAAACAAAAAAACTTACCATCATGCACATCATTCCGAACACGGAAAATAGATGCCTAAAGTGTTAGAGAGAGAAGAGAGAAGGGAACATCACTGATGTCAAATCTCGGTTTTGAATGAGAGTGGAGGAGTAAGAATGGGAAAAGGGAGACTATTCACATCAGAGCTCGGCTTTCAAGAAGAGCAGGAGAGTAAGAATGCCAGTCATTTCACACACCAATCAGAGGATGTTACCATGTATGGTGCGTGGGGGTACAGGAATGACAGTGCACAATCAGAGGAGGTTTCCTTTCTGATTTAGCTCTTGCAAGTAACGCAGAATTTGTTTTGTAAATGAATATTATATGGATTTCAAACGGAAAGAAGCTGAATTAGACTAGGTTGCTTTACTTCCTCTTTGTATTTATAAGCTCTGTCTTAAAAAAAAATCATGAAGTGTGTGTTGGTACACATGATTCAGATTCAGCGAACTTTACAAACGACCTTATGATTTGTACCTGACAAAATTTCAGTTCACCTGTTGGTGCCTGATTAGTTTTTTAATGGCAGAGCAACAGGTTTACGCTGCAGGCTTTACCTCGTGCTCGCAAGGTAGTTTACAAAATTGGACGAATCACCTAGTCCCACATACATATTAACGTTTATAACTGAAAGAGAGAGAAGTAAAAAACGAAGTGTTTAACAACCTGCTATCTGATTCAGCTTTCCTCCATTCCAAATCCACTTCATTTTCTATACAAAGAAGATGAACATTGTCTTAAAAGGGTTAGAGGTCAGGAAGGACGTCTTTTCCAGTTATGTTCAGATTTATTTTTTTATCCTCTGATTGTCGGGGAACAATATTCGGTATTTCTCCTCTCAGAGCATCTCTGAGTTCGTAGTCAAAGGTTACCCGCGTGACGATCCGAGTACGCCACAGCACGAAGAAATGGCGTTGTTTGCATGCACGTTAAAAGAATGTTCTGAAGATGTTAATATGTAATGTCAGATGTATCTTCTCTTCTTCCACCCTGCACCCCCCTCTTCCCTTCTCCCCATCTCCCATGGGTCCCATTTCTCCAAACTCCACCACCACCCATCTACCCAAGAGAGAGAGAGAGAGAGAGAGAGAGAGAGAGAGAGAGAGAGAGAGAGAGAGAGAGAGAGAGAGAGAGTACGTGTGAGCGACAGCACTACAAATCTAGAGAGACACAACGAAGAAAAAAACATAAAGCTTAATCCCCTCTGTAGTTTCTATCTGGCGACCATTCTTCCTACCACATGGACAACAGATAAGTCTGTCTTTGTTCTTTGTTTGTACTGTCCTAAATGTTTAATGTGATCTGTTTTTTTTTTTTTTTTTTTGCCTGAAGAAGACCCATGAGGTCGAAATGCATCGTGTCTTGTCCTGTGCTTTGTTTGTCAATGTCCTTGGCGGTAACTAACCCCCTCTCTTTCTAAATTTTGCTTCGTTCTCCGCCATCAGTCAGTCCTTCATTTTGAAACAATGAAGATAGCTCGAAGGATTTACCGTTTTGCTTTTTCCCTAAACTGACCTTTGACCGGAGCCTGGATAATATGCGGTTATGCATATCCCTGGTAGCACTGGACCTTCTATGTGCACTCAAACACACACACACACACACACACACACACACACACACACACACACACACACACACACACACACACACACACACACACGCACACATATACAAACACACGTGCGCGCGCGCACAAACACGCACACACACACCACACACACACACACACACACACACACACACACACACACACACACACACACACACACACACACACACACACACACACACACACACGCGTACCTGCGCGCGCAACTTGATTGATTCTTCTAATAATCGAAGAAAAAATAGGTGAACAGAGCCATTTTGCCCCAAACAAGTTCATTCATTTTGATCATTCTTTGCTGATATTTGTAACATTAAATCACTGTCTTCTTCCACATCGCTTCTCTGCACTTCCATGCGCCCTTTGTGAGTCCGTGGGATTGTGATGTTCTCCCTGTGGTGTTGAAAATAAGGTAAGGTAAGGTCATGCTGCTTATAGCCCAGCCGACCGCAAGGGGCCATATCAGGGCTGTCACCGCGTTGAAGTCAACTCACAACTCATTCATTCACACAACTCTTTAAAATACATTTTCTAAAAACCCACCCAAAATTTTGTTAATTAAAAATTATTCCACTATAAAATCTCAGATCCGATGAAAAATGTTGATTTCCTTCAAGAATTCAAAGATCGCATTAGGTGG
>JADBJO010007063.1:0-7500 GCA_016801955.1 Conus betulinus
GTCGTGCACGCATGTGGGTGTTATTCAATGGTCGCCTGGTCCGAGGAACGTTCGGTCTTGCCATGAATCAGATGACCCCGCCGGCCCGTTTTCCGTCTAGCCAAGAGAATTTTAAGCCTTTCTCTCTACTCTCTGCCCCCCCTCCCCCCCCCTCCCCCCCTCTCCAACTGCCTCGTTGCATTTCTGTGTTGTGTCCTTATCATAACTACAGCGAAAACGGGAAAGTGACGCGTTGTGTGCGACTGGTAGAGAGAGGCGCGAGTTTATCTCGTTGGAAAGGGAGCGCCGTGCTCCTCGACACGCTTATACCCCTGTGGTGGTAGTGCCTATAAAAGCCTGATATACAGGAACTCGTGGCACATGACACGAAATGCATTTGCTCCCGCCCCTCGTTATTTAGTTCGGAAGGGCGTATGTATGGTTGGGACTATGCGTCTGAGTTGCTCGCAGGCAGCGAAGCGTGGCCGAAGCAGGAACCTTCGATTGGTGTGTATACGCGCGCTGTGCTCTCGTCTGGTCGTTTACGCTGTAGTGTCTCTCTCGGTGTCAATGTCTGTGCTCTATTCTCCGGAGGTCCTCGGGGGTCCGGTGTTGTGTGTCCTTTTTGATTGTGTCGGTTCTCCTCTCTCGTGCGGTCGCTCTCGAGGTCGCAAGGGCAAAAGAATGGTCGTCTCGCGGGGGTCTCGCGTCTCGGTCTGTGCTCGGCGGGGGGTCTCGCTGCGGTCGCGTGCTCTCTCTCGTGGCTCGCGCTCTTCTGGCTCGTGCTGCGTCTCTCGGTCTACTGCTGTAGATGTATGTATTAGAGGTGCGTGCGCGTATATGGTGGTGTCCGTCCGTTCTGTCTTGTGCTGGCCGTCAGTCATCCTTCCGTGCTGTCTGTCTGTCTGCCTGTCTCTGTGTGCTTGTGGTCAAGAACGTCATAATTGGCATTTCTCGGGGGGCGATTGTACGATGGGTGGTGTTGCGGGACCAAATCTGTCGTGGCAGAAGACGTTTTATCATCCGGAAGGCCCGCCCTAGCACACGAGCACAGCACACAGCACACAGGCACACACACAACACGAACACACACACACCCGGCACTAAGCAGGGGCGGCCGCGACCCATCACACTCACGTCTCACACACGACACCCACACACAGGGACCCACAGCACAGGGCAGCCAGGCACGACAGAGGGGGCAGGGCACAACACACAAACAAAACACACAGGCACGCACGCGCGCACGGTCCGGAGCAACACACGTCCCGCGCGGCGCGCACACATACAGGCACAAGGCACACACACAGCAGGCACACACACACAAGAACAGGCACACACACACACACACCACACCAGCAGACCTGCACAACGCAAGCACTCGTGCTAATATACACTTAATGGGTGAAAGAGACGTTAATTGAAGACATGCGAACAAACGACAACAACACGCAATGTACGCAAAACTCGGCGGCGTGCACGACACACCGCACACACGATCACATACGCGCGCGCGCGCGCGCAAATACCGGATGGCAGCCCAAGCAAGCACCAACGGCACGCACACGACAACACCACCCACACTCTCTCTATCTCTTGCAAGTCTCGTCTGTCTCTGTCTCACTCCTCTGCTGTCTGTCTGTCGTGTAGCTCATCTCATCTCATCTCTCTGTCTGTCTCGTGCCCGTCTGTCTGTCCTCTCTCTCATCTCTCTGACTCTGAATCCATCTCATCGGGCTCTCTCATCGATCCTCCCATCGTCTCGCGCGCTCTCTCTCTCTCTCTCTCGCTCTCAAACGGGTGGCACTGGGTGTCGTAATACTAAGGTCACCAATGCTCTTCATCAAAGTAAGCTGTTTGACTGTTGTAATAAGGAATTTGGTCGTTCTTAGATTTTTTTTGTTTTCTTTCCGCCAGGGTAAAGTGCTGATCGAGGTTGGGAAGAACCATGTTAAGTACAGTCTTCCGTTTGCGTGTCTGTCGTCGGGCGCCACAACGGTCAGATCTGTGCGGCGGTGTCTCTGTCGGCCGCTTATTTTTTGTAACTTTCAGAATGAGTAATAAAGCGGCTGCCTCGCATTCGCGGTCTGGCTGGCCGGCTGCCTCTGTCTCTGTCGGCGCGCTCTGCTCTCTGTCTCTGTCTCTGCACCTGCCCCCCCACCCTCCGCTCTCTCTCTTGCTGGCCCTCCCTCCTTCCGCTCACACACACACATACACACACATCAACAAACACACACACAGCGCGCAGGCGCACACGCGGCACACACAACAACAAACACACACACGAACAAAACAGCACACCTAGGGGCATAGCACGCACGCGAGCGCACTTCACACAACGCGCTCGCGCGCGCACACAACACACACACACACACACACCACTACACACCACACCACACAACATCACACAACGCAACTGCACGGGGGGCAGCACGCAACGACAACGCACACCACACGCAACACACACAACACACAGCCCCACACCAAAAACACAACAAACAGAGGAAGAACGAGAGAGGGAGAGACAGCAGACAACAAGCAAGAGATGAGAGAGGAGAGAGAAGAGAGACGAGAGAGAGAGAGAGAGAGTTTTTTATCCATTCAGCGGAACCAATAAGGGATCATATGAGTAAAGGGAGAGCAAAGCCAGTTCGAAGGAGATCGACCGGGACAGTTAAGAAGAAACAAAAAACGAGAAGAGTTGGGTGGGGATGGTGGGAGGGGAAAGAAGGGGAGAGGAGAGAGAGGTGGAGAGAGAGAGACCTGAGAGATGCAGGGGACCCGAGACAGAAGGAAGGGACAGAAAGAGAGGAGAGCAGGAGGGGAGGGAGAGGAAGGAAGGAGAGACGCTCAAGAGATACAAACGTGGGGATCAAAAGTTAGAATTACTTTCGGGTTTCCTGCGAGATGTACTCACCACCCAACACCCCCCCCCCCCCCCCAACTCCTCTGCTCATCTCTCTCTCGCTCTCTCGGATCCGCTCTCATCTCTCTCGTCCCTCTTCTCTCCGCTATCTCTCGTCATCTTTCGTGTGTGTGTTTGTGTCTCTCTTGTCTCTCTGTCTCTCATTCACCAGGTCTGCCTATTGTTTCTCTTTGTCTCTTTTTTTCCTGTTGTTTCTCTCTCTCTCGCGTCCCCTGCTCTCTATCTCTCTCGCGGCTCTCTCTCTCTCTCTCTCTCTCTCTCTCTCTCTCTCTCCATGCTGTTCTTTTAAGTTGAGCATAGCTTTTGCTCCAGCGCTAGATCATAGAAAAGGAATGTGTACAACTGGGTTTACTTCATAACTTTGGTTAAGTACAATCTCTCGCTCTCTCTCTCTCTTCTCTCTCAGGGGTCTCTCTCTCTCTCTCTCTCTCTCATCTCTCTCTCTCTCTCTCATTTTTGGCATTTTCCGAACCCCTCCCCCTTTTTGTTCACTCTCCTCTGCATCTGTTTGTCTCTGTGTTTGTCTCTATCTCTCCCCTCTTCCCTTCCCCCACCCCCGCCCTCGTCTCTCTCTGTTTACATGTCTGTCTGTCTGTCTGTCTGTCTGTCTCTCTCTTTCTCTCTCCTCTCTCTCTCTCTCTCTCGTCCTCACACACACACACACACACACACACACACACACACACATTTGCATTTTCGATCCCTACCCCCTTTTTTCTCTTTCCCTCTGCATCTGTTTGTCTGTCTGTATCACTCTCCCCCCCCCCCCCCCCCCCCCCCCCCCCCCCCCCCTCTTTGTGCCTTTTTCTCTCTGTGTCTGTCTGTCTGTCTGTCTGTCTCTCTCTGTTCTCTGTCCTCTCTCTCTCTCTCGCTCTCTCTCTCATTTGCATTTTCGACCCCTCCCCTTTTTTTTTCCTCTGCTCTCATCTGTGTGTCTGTATCATCTCCCTCCACCCCCTCCTCTTCGTCTGTCTGTCACTCTCTCTGTCTTTGTCTGTTTGTCCGTCTCTCTCTCTCCTCTGTCTCTCTGTCTGTCTCTGTCTCTCTCTCTCCTCTCTCTCTCTCTTCTCTCTCTCTCTCTCTCTCCTCTCTCTCATCCCCCTTCTTCCTCCCCCCCCCCACCCACCCCACCACTGCCGCCAGAGACCCCACCAACCAGCGCCAACTTGGGATTGATTTTCTGCTCATGTTTCAAAACTACCTTCCAATATGAATATGTCGAGGGGGCGGGGGTGGGGGTGGGGGTGGGGCATGAGGAGGGAAGGAGGAAGGGGAGGAGAGAGGGTGGTGGTGGTACTTGTCTGACGGTATCTTGTCGTCCGCGTGTTGGAGAGTCGATGTATTTGTTTAAGTACTGTCACGAAAAGCGTGTCAGCACTATCGTGTGTGTGTGTGATTTGTGTGGTGTGTGTGTGTGGTGTGTGTGTGTGTGTGTGTGTGTGTAGAGAGAGAGAGAGATTTTTTTTTGCCAGCGTTCGAACGGAGATTTGTTCCAAGGTTTTTGTTTGCGGGTTGGTTAGGAGGTGGGTTTGTTGTTGTTTTTGTTGTTTTGCTTCCTGGTTTTATTTACATACATGCATGCGTATATACATACATACATACGTATCACATATATATATATATATGTGTGTGTGTGTGTGTGTATGTATATATTGTGTGTGTGTGTGAGTGTGTGTGTGTGTGTGTGTGTGTGTGTCAGTGTTGTGTGTGTGTGTGTGTGTGTGTGTGTGTGTTGTAACAATTTAGTAGACTGGGGGGGATGCAGGCTAACAATTCCTCCATCATTACATTAGTGACTTGGCAAGATTTAGGGGGGGGGGGGGGGGGGGGGGGGGGGGGGGGGGGGGAGAAATAAAATGAGAATGAAAGATCAGGGGATGTAAAGTTTGAGTATAAAAGTCGTTCGGAAACTTTGCCATTTGCTTTGGTTTTCTCCGAAAGGTCATATCTTCATTGCTGTTATTTTAGATCATGATTGTCTTATTGATTCCTTTTTAAAAGATAGATGGAAAGATAGATAGGAACACTCTTATATTTCAAATCATGATTATTTTTTTCACTCCTGTTATTGTAAATCATGATTTTTCTATTTGGTCCTTCGAAAAGATGAATAGAAAGATAGATAGGAACACTCTTATTTCAAATCATGATTGTCTTATTGGTTCTTTTTAAAAGATAGATGGGTAGATAGATGAACAGAGAGACAGCAGCACCCATACAAACAGTTTTTTTTTTTTTTTAAAATCCTTTTATTGTGGTTTCTTCCGAAAGATTGTTCTCATGCTGGAAACTCTATAGTATATGCCTTCCTGGTGTCCACTGAATGATTGTTTTCTTATTGGAAAACCATTATTTCCTTCACAGTTCCATCCCAAAGATTCTTCTCTTCTAGTAAAAACAACTTCTTTTTTTTTTTCATGGATTCTTCTGAAAGCTTGTTTTCCCGTTGGTGTCTTTCGAAAACTTTCTTGTTGGTTCCTTCCCAAAGATAGTTTTGCTTTTGGGAAATCTTGTTTTTTTCTGCTCCTTCATTTGGATAGATTTTGTGTTTGTTTGTTTTGCTTTGTTTTGTTTTTTTTGTTTCTTTTGAAAACTTTCTTTTTCTTACTGATTGTTATCCTATTGTTCGTCTGTTGGAAATCGCTTTGTTTGTTTTTGTTTTTTTCATTGTTTACTTTCGAATGATTGTTTTTCCGGTTTGGAGACCTCATGTTTCTGTTTAGTTGGTTTGGTTTCCTTAAAGATGTCTTCCTGTTTGATAAGTTGGTCTTGTTTTGGGTTCCTTCTAAAGATTTCCTTTTTGTTTTTCTTTTGAAAATCTTGGAGGTGGAGGGGGAGAACGGAAAGTGCTTTTGGGGGTTCCTTCTGAAAAGTTGTTTTCCCCTATGAAAAAAAAAGTACCGGTTCCAGTTTCTTCTTCTTAGTGTGTGTTTTTTTTTTTTTTCCTTGGGTTTGTTGGGGTGGTGTACTGTCGTCTTTTTTCTTTTTTTTCAACAGCTTCTTTGAAACTTCTTTGTCATGCTTCTTATTCATTTTTTTTTGTGAAAGACTATTTTTGCTTTTTAGAAAACATGGATGTTAATGTCTTGGTTCCTTCCAAATGCTTTTTAATCAGTTTTTGGTTTCTTTGGAAACGTGTTTTTCGTTTTTTTTTTTGGAAACGTTTTTTTTTTTTAAGTTTCTTGGTTTTTATTTAGCATTTCTGTATAATCAGTGACATGTACATAAACAAGCTATTGAACTGAAGCAGCAACGAGCAGCAATATTTTATGGTGTGCTCAGTTGACGAAAAATGTAGCAACAGTAAACACATCGGCGGATTTGCATAATTAACTTCATACGTAAAGCGAGAAAAGAAAAAAAATGCTAAATATTATAGGGAAAAATTGTAGACTAAAAAGAAAGGAAAGAAGATGGAAGGGATCAGAGGAATCTAACAACAATGCAGTTAGGCCGTCTCCACAAGTATCACGATTCCCCCCCCCCCCCCCCCCCCCCATACACCTCTCTCCTTTTTCCCCTTCCCTCCCTTCCCCCGTCTCTCTCACTCCTTCTCCCTCTTTGTTCTCTGTCTGTCACTCTGTCTCTTCTTCTCACTGTCTCTCTCTCTTTCTCGGTCACACTCACACTCCCTCACTTCACTCACTTGTCTCCCTCATCTCTCTCTCTCCCCCCTCTCTCTCTCTCTCTCTCTCCGTCTCTCTCTCTCTCTCTCTCCTCTCTCTCTTCCTCTCTCTCTCTCTCTCTCTCTCTTCTTCTCTTCTTCTTCTTCTTCTTTCTTCTTCTTCTTCTTCTTGTCTCTATCTCTCTTGTTCCCACCTTTTCTCTCCATTTGCTCGTCTCTCTGTCGTCTTTTTCCTTCCTATTTTATCACTTTCCCCCCTTCTCTCTTATCCTTCTCGTCTTATCCCCCCCCCCCCCCCCCCCTCTCGCTCTCTCTCTCCCCTCTTTTTAGTTTTCTGTCTGTCCTGCCTTTCTTCTCTCTTCTCTGTCCTCTGTCTCTCTGTTTGGTATCTCTCACCTTTCTGTTTGTATGGGTATGTCTGTCTCTCTTTCCTCCTCCACTTTCTGTCCCGTTTCTGTCCCTCCCCCCTCCCTCTCCCGCTCTCCCCTCTCTCTCTCTCTCCTTGTCTCTCTGTCTCCCTCACTCTGTCTGTCCTGTTGTCCTTTCTGTCCTGTCTCCTGTCTCTGTCAACTCTCTTTATCTCACACTGTTTTTGTATGTACCGCCCGCTCTGTCTCTCCTCTTTCTCTCCCTCCCACCCACCCCTCTCACTCCTCTGTCTGAACCACATCTCTTTCTCTCTCACTGTCCTTTCACACACACACACACTGCACTGTAGCCTCGTCACACGACCCCTCCAACCCCACCACACACACACAGCACGCACTCACGCACGCACACACACACACACCACACACACACACCACTCACACACACACACACCACACACCACACACAACACATACCACACAACGAACACGCACGCATGCACGCACACACACACTCACATACCCACACACGCACACACACACACACACCACACACACACACACACACACACACACACACACACACACACAACACATACACA
>JADBJO010007063.1:17500-22500 GCA_016801955.1 Conus betulinus
ACAGCAGGCGGCTGACAGGAACACACAGCTCCAGTGGCGGCGTGGCTCCTTCACACAGGTTTTAATGGGACGTCACGCTCCAAGATCAGGCTGATGTCTCAGAGCGGAGACACAGGTTTTAATGGGACCTCACGCTCCAAGATCATGCTGATGTCTCAGGGCGGCGACACAGGTTTTAAGGGGACGTCACTCTCCAAGATGCTGATGTCTCGAAGCGGAGCAGAGCAAGCAGGCAGCAGGAGCGTTATCTGTGTCGGCGGCCATTGTTTCAAGTGGAATGCTGATGGCACCAACCCTGGAGAGCCTGGTGTCTCTCGTCAGCGGTTTAGCAGAACTGTAATACTCCAGTTTGTAATCTTTCTAACAAAAATGGGATGCTGTGTATGTGAAGAGTCGTGTGTGGTGATGGAAGCGGGTGGGGGTGGGGGGGGGGGTGGGGGGGGGGGGGGGGGGGGGGGGGGGGGGGGGGGGGGGGGGGTGTTAGTGGTGAAGATGAATTTTCATGTGAGATTTTGTTTTTTTCCAGTTCTCAAAGAACCTAACAATGTTCTAGTGACTTTGCTCTTCTGATTCAGATTTGTTTCACTGCGTGCCAAGGAAGCAAGAGAATCCTCTGTTTGTTCTGTCTGTCTCTTGTCTGTCTTCTCTCTTCTCTCTCTCTCTGTCTCGCTGTGTCTCTCGCTTTCACTCACTCTGTGCTCTGTCTCTCTCACCCTCTCACCCTCTCCCCCTCCATCTCTCTCTCACTCTGTCATTCATTCACTGTGCAATGCAGGGATTGTTTGTGTGTGAACCACGACAGCTGACGACCCGTTAGTAAAACACAGTCCCAGCAATGGCGGGTGTCTCCTCCCCAGCTGGTTCATTACAGGGAGCCGCCCACTCTTCCTCCTCGCCCCCGTCCCGTCGTCAGAGACAGGAGAGCTATCATCGCCGTGTCCCCCTTTGAAATGGAATGACAACAAGTCTGCCCACCACCTGTCGGTGTTTACCACTACTTCAATTCCCCCCAGTTCTTCCTTGTCCTCACCGTGTCCGGGAAAACGTCTTGAGTCCGTTGCGGTCATCAGTGCCCAGGTGGAAACAGCGTGTTGACCAAAACACCTCTGCCAGAGAGAGGTTGTGTGATTTCACTTGAGTCCATTGACCGCCTGTCGGTTAGTATGTGTCCCAGCAAGATTTCACAATTTCGGCTCAGTGGCTGACGTTGAGTGGGGATGAATGTGGGGGTGTGGGGGTGGGGGGGGGGGGGGGGGGGGGGGGGGGGCAGAAAAGTTAAATTTTCAGTTCAACAGCCCAACAGCTGATGAGGGGGTTGGAAATGGAGGAATGGCTGGTTGGGGTGGTGGTGTTGGAGGTCCTGAACATGCCCCCGACTCCATGCCTGTGAATTCGACCTTATCAGGCACCAGTCACAACAGTGGAGAGAATTTGGCGAATCACGTGTGTGTGAGTAAAAAGAGACGGAGATGAAATACAAGACACTACATGTAAAATTTCCTAGTCACTGATCGCTCTTTTTTCCATTGAGAATTCACTTCTTTTTTGATTCCAGTTTGAGATAAAGCTGTCCTGAGGAACACGAGTCAGAAACGCTGGTTTGTCTGCTTATGTACAGCCTTTTTTTTTCTCCTTGTCCTATTCATCTGAAACGGCAACATATGCTGATTGGTAGATCAACAGTTGGGCAGTCTCATTCTCCCCCTTGCGCCTCTGTTCTACGATTTCAACGCACAAAGAAACACGCGCCTGTGCACACACACACACACACACACACACACACACACACACACACACACACACACACACACCACATATATATATATATATATATATATTATATATATAAAGAAGAACACACACACGCACACACACACACACACACACACACACACACACACACACACACACACACACACGAACACACGCACACACGTATACACTCTCTCTCTCTCTCTCTCTCTCTCTCTCTCTCTCTCTCTCTCTCTCACACACCAAGAATCACCCCAGCATGATTCACACGGGATCTCTATGCACGCGAAGTGTCATCGGAGTCCTCGATCAGTCAGGGAGGGGTTAAGTTAAGTGGGTTCCCAGTCTTTCTTACACTTGAAAAGCCAGTGCAGTAGAGAGAGGGATTTGAAAAGGCTGCAGGCGGTGACAGTTTCCGACAGTCTAACCCCATCCCCCCCCCCCCCCCCCATCCACCCACCCCCCACGTTCGCCACCCCTCCACCCCACCCCGCGCTCCCCCTCCTTTCCTCCTTCCCTTCCCCTCCATTTTTTGTAATCGATTTGTTTTTCATTCAGTTTTCAGCATCATGCAATTTGATGAACTGGGTCAGACCCCTCGATCCTTTATGATTTGTTGACAGTTGTTTGTTTGCTTGTTTGTTTGTTTGTTTGTTTCTTTGTTTGTTTTCCCAAGCTTTTATCAAGGGCTGGGTCGTCGCGTTGTTTGTTGTTGCTAGTTGTAATTGTCAAAAGTCTCTCTCTCTCTCTCTCTCTCTCTCTCTCTCTCTCTCTCTCTCTTCTCTCCTCTGTCTCTCTCTCTCTCTCTCTCTGTTATTCGCTAGCTCTGACATTCTGTCTGTCTGTCTGTTTTTCTGACTGTCAGTGTGTCTCTGTCTCTCTCTGTCTCGCTCGCTCGCTCGCTCGATCTATGTGCGTGCGAGTGTGTGCGAGTTTTTTGTGTGAATGTTGTCTCTGTCTGTCTGTGTCTTTGTCTGTCTCATTCCGTTTGTCAGTCTCTCTGTCTCTTGTGTGTGTGTCTCTCTCTCTCTCTGTCTCTCTCTGGGTTTCTATCTCTGTCTCTCTCTCTCACACACACACGTGCACGCACACACGCACACACACGCGCTCGCGCATACATACACACGCGCGCACGCATGCACACACGCGTTCACACACACACACACACACACACACGCGCGCGCGCGCGCGCGCGCGTTGTGTATTTCTTTGCATAAGTACTGTAGTCTTTGGTCTGTATCTCATTTCAAATTGTTTCTTTTGGTAGGAGTTGTAAATGCAAGAGTGCGAAAAGTGTTAGCGCACCAAACATTAGAACATGAACAACCCCAGACGACTTGTATCAAACGCAAACAAAAACCAGAAGCAGCAAGTCAGTGTCCCTCAGTAACGAAACACAGAGACTGCGCTTTAGTGTGTGACAGTCCATGAAGGAAAAGAAAAGGGTCCGCTTTAAACATTCTTCCCCTGACAACTTCATAACACCTCTACCAATCTGCTGTCACGGCCGAGCTTGGTTGACACTGACAGACTGCCAGGGGGGCAAAAACCAATCCAGAAACGCAGATGCATGTGGATGAAAATGGCGCGCGCGCGCAGAGAGAGAGAGAGAGAGAGGACACTGCGATTTACACAAACGGTTCAGGCACCATTGATCAGTGCGGCTGTGGATACACGGTGAAATGAAATGGACAGACAGTCCAAGAAGCCAGCGTTACACAGACTTTAACAACCCCCAGTCTAGCGGTGGAGGTAGACGCAGTGATACAAGCGCTCCGATAACTTTCGAACTGCGGCAAGCCGGGATACTGGCTAAGTCCACGAACCTGTTTCAAACAAATTTTTTTTAAAAGGGATTTAAAGTAACCCTGCCGGTTAACATGGACAAAAAAAAGATCACAACACAAAACACGACGCGTTTGGACCTCGTAGGTCTTCTTCAGGCCAGACAAACAACATTCCGGACAATGAAAACGAAGATGAAATAGTGGCCAGTGGAATGTTGCTCCCAGATGGGGAAGGAACATGCAGTCTTTCATCAGAAAAGCTCATTGAGATGCTCTGCAGGCAAGGCACCAATAACAAGAAGCACAACAATAACTAGGCCGATCAAATGTGACATAAAAAAAGCCTTAAAGATCCACATCACCAAACAAGATCAAAGCCACCATAATCACAGGTCACACCGTCAAACTCAGCATCCAGCGAGTAAATAGCCGCCCATCCAGACTAAAGGGAAGAGCACGAAACATCACCAACCAGACATTGCCATAACGTCAGGACCGGCACCGCGAAAACTTCCAGAGTACTGGGCAGACTCACACTTGCCGTTTCCAGTGGCAGGAACAAGTGACTACACGCATGTGACGTGGGACAGAAGGCTTGGAATCTCTCTGCACCACCTGTGGTGTTTACTGTAAACGTAAGTGCGTTGGTGAGTGGGCACTAGGGAAGGTGGTGCAAGTGTGTGTCCATTGCAAAACGGTGCAAATATTCTCAGGATGTATTTTCACTCGTGTTTTAACTGTTTATCTGCATATCAGCAAGGTACCCCCTCCCCCCTACCCCCCCCCCCCCCCCCCCCCAAAAAAAAAAAAAAAAAAAAAAAAGAGACTAGGAAACAACACCGTCGAGTTTCGTTCACTTAATGGATGCGTTTCTGAAAGTATTGGCCGGATTTCCCGGACCTGACCAGTACTCGGGTGTCTGTATCTCCCAGGACTGGTTTTATGCCGGGATGTATTGTGAAAGCCTCAGACCTGCTTGGCACTCGTAATGGAAGTCCACAACATTATCTTCATCGTCCTCATCTTCATCGATCATCGTACAAAGGTTTCGAATTCTGTGACCCTGCATCTTCTGCTGATTATGGTGACTCAGTTCGATCGACTTCCGCTCCACATCTATGCCATTGATGAGTTCGTTTCGAGTTCACCAATATCGCCGAGTTCATAGGGGGGGGGGGGGGGGGGAGCTGTCGTTGGACGGACATGTCAACGTTCTCCCGAGAAGGACAATGACATAGGCTGGCTACGTGACTGATCAGTTACTGTCCTCTGCATTGGGCATAGTAGGTAATGGCCCCCGACCGGGTGTGTTGGATCAGAACAGGCACAGCTGCAACACCCAGCGAAGTGACTCGGCAGTGGCACGGTGTCTCCTCCAGTGGGTTGCCTCCGGTCGACTTGACATTGACTACACCGTGTGGGTCGCCGATGCCGGGGCTAGGGGTCTCTGTGTGGACGGGG
>JADBJO010007063.1:25000-32500 GCA_016801955.1 Conus betulinus
TCTCTCTCTCTGTCTTTCTCATTCTCTCTCTTTCTGTCTGTCTCTCTCCAGTCTGAGCCACGTACTCATAGTGACGGGACTTTCAGAGGTAAAGTATTTTCGAACAAGTTGATCAGTTCACAGAAGAGAGAAAATCCACTTTTTTAACGCGGAAGGGTGAGAAGGGGGCTTTTTTTTAAGGCCCCCTCCTCCGAAAAAAAAAAGGAGGAGGCTCCTCCTCCCCCCCCTTTTTTTTTTATTCCTCCCTTCCTGCCCCCTTCCCCCTTTGTGTCTTCTTCACGCCTATCTCCCCTTCTTGGCTATGGAGAAAGGAAAGCGCGGTAGCGGGTTGTCGGACTTTGACTCCCGAAGCGGGAAAATGACGACCGTGACAGACATGCCAACTTCCTCAAGGGACCTCACTCTGCTACTTAACAATTCACGACTGTCCTCGCCCACACTCGCGGTGATCTGGTTTCAGAACAACAGCTTTGTAAAGACAGGGGGTGTGGGGGTGGGATGTCGATCTCTTTTCAATCTCGATCAAAATCTAGGGGGGGGGGGGGGGGGGGGGGGGTGCTTTTTTCCTTTTTTTTTTGTGGTTGTAAATCTCATGGTTCCTCTTTGTCCTTTTGCGTGTCCGTTACTACCACAAATACCCTCCTTGCTTCTCTCTTCTCCACCCCCCACCCCCTTCCCGAATCTATACTTTGTCTCTGTCTCTGGTCATGTCTGTCGGTCGTCGGTCTCTCTCTCTTTCCTCTCTCTCTCTCTCTCTCTCTCTCTCTTTCTCTCTCTCTCCTCTCCGTCTGTCTGGCTGCCTTGTCTCTGTCTCTCGTTCTCTCTCTTTTCCTCTCTTTCTCTCTCTCTCTCTATCTTTCTCTTTCTTTCTCCTTTCTCTCTGTTCTCCCATCTCCTTCTTTCCTCTCTCATCCTCTCTCTCTCTCTTCTCTCTCTCTCCGCCTCTGGTCCTACTTCTGTCTCCGTCGTCCGCCTGCTGCATCTGTCTCTGGCTTCTGTGTGTCTCTCTCGCTTTCTCCCTCTCTCCTCCTCTCTCTCCCTCTATTTCTCTCTCTCTCTCTCTCTCCTTCTCTCTCTCCTCTCCCTCTGTCCCTACTCTCTGTCTCCGCGTCTGGCTGTTCCTCTGTCCTCTCTGTGTGTATTCTCTTCCTCTTTCTTTCTCTCTCTCTCTCTCTCTCTTCCCTCTCTGTCTCTCCTCCATCCTCCTCTCTATCTTGCCCTCTNTACTTGTCTTCATATTTCAAATATCTTTCTTCTTTGTTGTGCATCTCTCTATCTCTCTTCTCTCTCCTTCTCATCCACCTGTCTCTCTGTCTCGTCTATATCTCTCTACATCTGCCCCTCCCTACTTTCTCGTCACTTGGCCCTCCTTCTCTTCTACTCTCTTGTCTCTCGGTCTGTCGGATCCTGTGTGTATGTCGATCTGTCTGTCCCTCTCTCTCTCTCTCTCCTCTCTCTCTCTCTCTCTCTCTCTATATCTCTCTCTCTTACCGCCCGCTCACCCCCTCCTCTTTATCGCTGTCCCTCTCTATCTCGCTCTCTCTCTCTCTCTCTCTCTCTCTATCTCACACACACACACAACACACGCTATCTATATCTCTCCTCTCTCTCTCATCTCTCTCTCTCTCTCTATCCCTCCCCTCCCGGACAGCCTTCCAAAGGCGATGCAAATGCAGCTGCTGTATCACTTACTGCCATGAGAGGAAGGACGATGTTCTCCGGATCAGCGGTGCAGGTTAGGGTTAATTCCGAGCATAAGGATCATCATTTCACAGATGCCACAGGGGAAGTTGGGAAAGCGATTTCACACACTGCCCTCAACCCCCACCAACTCTCTTCCGCCCCCGCCCCCCACCCACACCCCACCCACCCACAACAAGCACACAATACCCTAACTCCTTACCGCTTTCTCAGCCTCATTCTCAAATCTTCAACCCTCGGTAGTCAACCACACACTCTTCATTCCATGCCCATGAGAGAGAGAGGGGAGAGAGGGGAGAACAAGAGAGAGAGAGAGGTGTGGGTAGGGGGGGGGGGGAAGCGAGGAGAAAGAAGGCGAGTTGTTGCAACTGGCCCTGTGAGTGGTGTGTGCGTGTGTGTGCGCGCGCGCTTGCGTTGTGTTTGTGTGTGGTTGTGTGGTGGTGATGTGTGTGGGTGTTGAGGAGAGAGTGCGTGACGCTACGCTGTCGAGACGAGGGAGAGCTGTGTGTGTGGTGTGGTGTGTGTGTGTGTGTGTGTGTGTGTGTGTGTCCCCCTTTTTCGCAACTCCGTACTCTACCTCAACTCGACTTCCTTCGTACGGTCTCTGTCTCATTATCCATTAACTCTTTACTCTCTATCCCTAGTTACTCTCCCTCTCTCTCTCTCTCTCCTCTCTATCTCTCTATATCTCTCAATCTCTCTATGCTTCTGTTGGCTAACTCATCTCTGGGTTATCGTTGCGTACGTTTAAACTCATCGCCGTCAGAATTGCTTCCCTCCAGCATCCTTGCTGGTTGTGCATTCGGGTGTATCACTCCTCTCCGGAGCTTGGGGGGGCGGGGGCGCCTCTTGCTCTCTCTCTCCCTATCGCGTCGTGTATGGGTGTTCTCATTCTACCTCCCTCGCCAGATAGACCCAACCCATCTCCGTTCTGGTTTGTCTCGGGGTCTGGCGATATCTTATCTTCTCAACTAGTGTTTGCATACCCTCCCACCCAAATAATAAAACACAGCACCCCAGTCAGTATACGAGACACCACTTTATTATCAGAGAAATCGACCCAAAAAAAAGTAGACAAAGGAGCCGAGACCTCGGCCACAAGAAAAGGAGACAAAACTAGGGGAAGACAGCACGGAGACAAGTAAGTGTGAAAACCCAACCGACAACACCCTAGAAACACAACAAAGGAGGAAAGAAGTGCTGGGAACGCGAGGGACATTTTCTGGGGAACGAGGATTAAGAGCAGACGGAGGGAAGGGAGAAGGGATGGGGGGGGAGGGGGCCTAGAGAAGGGGGGGCAGGGGGAACGGACTGAAAAAAATGCATCGTAGTTATGGGGAGTGGAGGAAAGCAAAGCGATATGATGATGATTTGCACCTTCTAACCTCACCCACCCCCCACTCTAGCTCTCTCTCGTCTCTCTCTCTCTCGCTCTATCTCTACTACAAGTCTTTTAGGTCTCGAGCTTCTGTCTCTGTATTCTAATCCCTCCCTGCCTCCCCCCCCCACCACCCTCTCTCTCTCTTCCCACAGTATTTTTATTATCGCTGGGTCCCCCTCCACCCTCCCTCTCTCTCTCGTATGCCCAAGTCTCTCTCTTGGCTCTCTGACCTCTGCCCTCTATCTCTCTCTCACTCTCTCTCTCTATCTATCTCTCTATCTTCTCTCTCTCTCTCTCTCTTCTATGAGGTCTGTCTCCAGTATTTCTCTCTCTCTCTCTGCTCTCTCTAGTCTCTCTCTCTCTAAACCCACCTCCTCCCTACACCAATCGCCTTGTCTGCCCTTCATCCACCCCTTCATCCCCCACCCATACACCCTCACTTCTCCCTGTTTCCCTCACCACCCCCACCCCCACCCCACACCCTCCCCGCTTTAAAGGGAGGGTGGGGGGGGGGGGGAGAGAAGAGAAAGCACAGTAGCGAGTTGTCGGACCTTCTTGGCCTACCCCCCACCCCCCACCCACACACCCCCCACCCCCTCCCCACCGGAGCGGGGGGGAAAATGACGACCGTGCACAGACATGGCAACTTCCTCAAGGGACATCATTCTGGCTGGTTATCAGTTCGCGACTGCCTCCTTTCCCACTGCCGGAGATCTGCTATGGGAACGGGTCCCGCTTGGCACTGTGACAGGAGGCTGGGATTGGCCCTGGACTTTTTTTTTTGTTTTGTTTTGTTTTTTTTTGTTCTGTAAATCTTCATCAAGATTCTCTCTCTCTCTCTCTCTCTCTCTCTCTCTCTCTCTCTCTCTGCCTTTGAGTCTGTCTCTCTGTCTGTCTGTCTGTCTCTCTCTCTCTCTATCTCTCTCTAGATATATATATATATATATAGAGAGAGAGAGAGAGAGAGAGGAGAGAGAGGAGAGAGAGGAGAGAGATAGAGAGATACAGACAGAGACAGACAGACAGAGAGAATATACATATACATATATATACATATATATATATATATATATATATATATATATCTATATATATATATATATATATATGAAATTATAAACAAAGCATGCTCTTATGTCTTAGATTGCAGAAATAGGGGGTGATAAGCATTCACAGCTGTAGTGGTAGATCATTCTGCCTAACTAACAGTATGTGCTTGAGTGGGTGAATGGGGAATAATAAATGCTTCTCAAAATGAACCTTCAGCAAGCTTATAGTCTCCAAAGGGGGAGATCATCTCCAATGGGGAGGAAGCTCACTAACATACAAACTCTGGTCAGATACCGGTATTTCGAAACCTGATGTTTCTCCTCTTGTGACCGCAGAAAAGTGGTAATTTGACTCCTCTGTCTTTTCAATACTTCTTGCAGTCATTGCAACACCAAGCTGCTCTGTAAGTTGCTGGAATGGGTGTTCGGTGCTTGTCTTTGGAATTTATTAGTTTATTGTATATATATATATATATATATATATATATATATATATACGTTTGTCTCCTCGCTCTCTCTCTCTGTCTCTCTCTCTAAAATATATATGTGTCTGTCTCTGTCTCTCTCTGTCTGTCTGTCTCTCTCTCTCTCTCTCTCTCTCTCTCTCTCTTCTCTCTCTCTCTCTCTCGCACACACAAATGTTAGCATAAATACAACTAATACAGTCGCATTTAGAAAGGGTGGTTACTTGGCAGCAAAAGAAAGAGAGCCAGAGAGACAGCACCATACATACACACACACACACACACACACACACACACACACACACACCCACACACACACACACAGAGAGAGAGAGAGAGAGAGAGAGAGCGAGAGCGAGAGAGACATATACGTACTTACATGCATACAGAGAAAGAGGGAAGGGGAGGGAAAGAGAGAGGTTAAGAAGAAACTTTGTCTGCGTCTGAGTAAACAGACAGACAGACAGACAGACAGACAGATAGATAGATAGATAGATAGATAGATAGATAGATAGATAGATAGATAGACAGACAGATAGATAGATAGATAGATAGATAGATAGGTGAGATAGAAAGATGGATAGATAGAAAGATAGATAGATAGATAGACAAGACAGACAGATAGATAGGTGTGTGTGTGTACGTGTGTGTGTGTGTGTGTGCGCGCGCGCGCGCGCGCGCGTGTGTAGGTTTTGTTTGTTTGTTTGTGGTTTTTTTTTTTGTATGTGTGTTTAACTCGAATTATTTCGGGCGCTGACAAAGTTTATCTGAGCTGGTGGATGGTGCAGGTGGGATGTTGCATGAAATGGATAGGTCCCTCGTGTATCGCTAGCATCAGGACTGTGTCGGAGCTCCGCCGGGTGTGGCTGTGCAGGAAGAAGCTGGAACGAACTCCCTAAAGAGCAATGTGGGGGAGTTGGCCGTCCCCCCCCCCTCCCCCCGAGTAATGAGATATAAAAACAAAATGTTCTTTTCCACTCACATGAGAAGATCAAAGGCAGCAGCCCGTGTTATTTTCGTCAAGCGCACTAACAACAAACAAGCAAAGAAACAACAAAAAGTTTCCTGTTTTTTGTTTGCTTGATGTTGTTATGGTGTGTTGTTGTTATTTTTCGCCCGTTGATGATGACGGTGCCCCTTTGAGACGAGAAAGAAGAAGGGGGGTAGAGAGATGAGAGACAAAAAAAAAAAAGAGAAAAAAGAAAACAGAAATGGAGAGAAGAACTAAGGAATGAACGGAATGGAAAACACGATCACATCCAGTTACATGAAACACGGGGCAGCAGGATGGAAAAAAAAGGAAAAAAAAAAAAAAAAAAAAAAAAAAAAAAGGAGGGTTTGTATTTCACTCCTAGCATTATTGGATTAACCACAAGAGTTTATGAGCGATGTTCACAACATAACTTCAAGGGGGGGAGAAAAAAAAAAAAAGCAAAACAAAATTTGAAATAAAAATCTTTATTACATGGACGCTGACGACAGCACCAGCGATGCCAGAAAAAAAATGAACACGGAGAAACGTCCCGGAAGGTTAGCTTATACAAGAGGGTTTACAAGTGGACAAAGTGGTTCTGAAGTATTTCGCACAGTGATGTTGATGAGGAGAGATTCCTCTGTCTTAAAAGAGCAGCAGGGAGAGAGCGCAGACCCTGGCAGTGGTCAGACGGATCCTGGAGCCGTCGTTTTTTTTATCCGAACCCACTATAGAATGGAAAGCAAAAATAACCGGTATGTCTACTGTAACATGGATAGAAATTAGAATAGGAATAGCTGGTTGATAGAAAAAAAAAGGAAAGGAAATGTGAAAAAGAAAATCTGTCTTAAAAAGAAACCCGATAGATTGGCAACATTGCAGAATGGATAAGGAAACAAGGACGGACACATTTTCAGGAGATCCGCCTCAAACATGAGCTTTGTTGAAGTGAAACCTCACCGGCAAACAGAAGCGAGGCCGGCCTAGAAAATCTGGGGGAACCTACTGGCACCAGAAGCCGATAATAGCTCTCTTTCCCAAGAAAACGCGCATGCTGCATGTGCGTGTGTGTGTGTGTGTGTGTGTGTGTGTGTGTGTGTGTGTGTGTGTGTGTGTGTGTGTGTGTATGTATGTGTGCTGTGTCTCCCCTCCTTTTCCTTGGTTTTTCCGGGATCATAGCTTTTTATTATTATTTTTTTTTTAATTCTAGGAAAACAGATATTGTCGCCTTCAGGTGTTAGTATGCTACCGTAGTTATTATCGCCTTCGGATGCTAGTATGCTTCCATAGTAGTGTGTGAACCTTGAAGCAGACACCGAACAGACGAATAGCTGAGAGGTAGGCCTTAGACTATTCTTGACAGCCTACGGCCGATGACGATGATGATAACGTTGATGATGATGGTGATGATAATAAAGACGGTCGTTTTGTTTTGTTTCGTTTGTGGTTGTTACTACCGCCAAAGAGGTCGTGTTTTGGGGTTGGTTTGTTGTTTTTTATTCGCGTGCGTGTTTGTTTGCCAGTCGGCAAAATAATGCGAACACCACTGAACCGATTCTAACCAAACAGAGTAGAATGAGGGAATATGGTGGCCCAGGGACGAATCCTTTAATAAATTGTTGCGGCCCCGCCCCCCGATCCAGAAAAAACAAACAAAACAAACAAAGGTGGATTCAAGATCCGTTCAGTTAGCTTACTGCAAAAATGTTCCACTGAACACGAGTACAGTGACGTTGCAGGTGACGAATTGATCAATATCTTTGAAGTGTATTTAGTAGTGGAATATAAGCGCTTTCTAGGGATATAAACTTCAACATATCTCTTTGAAGTGATACTTTTGTTATGGAATAGGACAAGTTTCAAGGGATATGAATTTTGACTTTTCGTAGTTTTCCAAATCCTTACAATAGTGCATGGGGAGAAACTTTTTCA
>JADBJO010007063.1:42500-47500 GCA_016801955.1 Conus betulinus
TGTGGGGGTGAAATCCTCCTCTCTTGGCATCGTTGTCAGCCGGTTATCAGTTAGTGTCGACTAAGTCTTTCCGTCGGGACCGGAGAGGAATCTTTGACAGACGAGATAGAGAGAGAGAGATGGTGTGTGTGTGGTGGTGTGTGTGTTGTGTGGGGTGGGTTGTGTGTGTGTTGTTGTGTGTTACGTGTTGTGTGTGTGTGTGTGTGTGTGTGTGTGGTGTGTGTTTTCTCTTTGTTTTGGTTGCTTGCTGTTCCGTCAAACCCCTCTCACTGGACAGTCCGAGGTACGAGAGGATTGGATGTCAGAGGTCGTGTAGAAGTACCAAGTAGGTTCCTTGTGACACAAAAACTTCTTCTCAAGGCCGGCCCTGATCCTTCTTTTGAGCGGGGGTGACACCTCCCCCCTCTCCTCCCATCTCGGTGTCGTCAGTCAGGAGATGACCCCATCCCGTGATCGACATCCCACTCCTCCTCTCTTCTGTCTCGCGGAATTTCTCTTTGTCTGAGAGTGAGCGAAAGTCTATCGAGTGTCTTCGGAAGCCATCTTGTTCTGTTGACCCTCTCCTTGTGTTGTGCTTTTGACATTCGTCTGTCTTCTTTCGGTCGTTGTCTTATTCTGCTTTATCGGTCTTCTTATTACCATTTCTCCTCGATCAGTCTTTCCTTCTCTTCAAAGAGAAGAGAGAGTCCATAGAGTCCTGTATGGTAGATAGAGTGAGTGTGTTGTTGTTGGTTGTGTGTTGTGTGTGTGCACGTATGTGTGTTGTTTGTGTTCCTTGTTCTGTTATGTGGTCCTGGTCTGTCATGTGTGATGTTTTCTCTATGTTTTTTCATCCGCTCTTCGCTAAAACCTTCCGGCGTCCCTCTGGTGTCATAGTGGTGCTTGTGAAGTCAAGTCCTTCTCTCCTCAAACTTCATCAGTTTGTTCCTCATCTACCCTGTGTTTTTGGGCTTCACTCCCTATCTCTGTCCTCTTCTCTCTCTCCTCTCAATCTTTGTCGGGGGTCGTCCGTCCTCGCTCTCTCCTCTCTTTCCTCGCTGGTCTTCTTCGTCCACTCTCTCTCTTTCTCCCTCGGGGGGTCCTCCATCTCTCACGGTCCAACTGGTGTTGTCCTTTGTCCTTCTTCTTCTTTTTCTTGTCTTTCCTTCTTTCTTCTGGGTCTTTCTTCATCTTTTCTTCTTGGGGGGGTAACCTCTCACTTTTTCTTAACTCCTTAAATCTCCTCTCGCTTTCTCGGTCTTCTTTCTTCTTTTTCTTCACCACTCTTCTATGGGGAAAGGTTGGTTACTCTTTCTATCTTCTTCGTCTACTTACTTCTGTCGTCTCTACTGCTTACTCCTGCTTCTTCTTCTCCTTTTTCTTTCTTGTTTTCTTTCTTTCTTCGTCTTTTCTTCTTCCTTCTTCTCTCTCTCTCCTTCTCGTCTCTCCTCTCTCTCCGCTCTCCCTCCTCCTCTGTCGTCTAAATTCCCTCTCTCTGTCTCCTCTGTCTGTCGTCTGGTCCCTCTCTTCTCTCTTCTCTTCTCTCATACTCCTCTCTCTCTTCGTCCCCGGCTCTCTTGCTTTTCCCTCTCTCTCCTCGCTCTCTCCTTTCTCTCCTTTCTCCTCTCTCTCTCTCTCCCGCCTGCCTCTCTCTCGGCTCTCTCCTCTTCTCGGCAATCTCTCTCTCGCTCTCACATAGGTCCAACTGGTGATGCCACGAGTTCAATTTTCAGTGGCGATGGCTTTCCAAACCACCCCGGGGAGGTTACATGCCACTGGTCGTTTATTTTTTTTTTCCATGGGTTAGGGAAAGGTTAACTTTTCCCCTCTCAGTTGTGGCCACTAGCACTGAGCTCTGAATGAGGGTGGGAGGTGTTTTGGTGGGGGACGAGAGAACCGTTGCTTTTTTTTTGTGTGTGTTTGCTTTCAACCTTCCTCGCACCCCCTCCGTTTCGCTACTATGGCGTTATTCTTTTTCTATCTCTCCTCCCCCCCCCCCCTCTCCATTCCTCCAACACCTCTCGTCTATCTCCTTCTCGTCAATCTCTCGTCCCTCCCTCTCTCTTCCCAACTTCTCTCTCACACTCTCTCGGTTCTTCCCCTCTTCTCTTTAAATTTTTTTAATTATGGGATTCAGGTCAGAAACGTTCGGAAATCAGAAGATGACGAGGGAAAAAAAAAACAAAAAAAACAAACCAACTTAACACACTCTCTTTTCGTTTTCTTCTCTTTCCGGAAGAAAGAGATGGGTATGCGGGGGTTTCGGTGTTTCCGGTGAGAGAAGAAGAAAAAGAGTTTCGAGCATATGTATCCGCCGCGCTTTATCATTCGTTTTTTGTATGTCAAACCGCACGTCATTAATACCGATATTGCCCCCATTTCTTCTTTCTTTTTTTTTTTTTTTTTTTTTCAATTATTTGATTCAGGTCAGAAGATGTTGTTGTTCTCAAGGCAAGAGGTGTGACGTAAAGTATAAATCACTTTTTTTTTTGTTTTTTTTTTTTTTTTTTAGGTTAATGCTTTAGGGAAGAAGGGAAAGAGAAGGGGGAGCTGTGGAGAGAGACACGTAGCCATCGGGCATGGCGAGAAGAATTGATCACAGTTTGTTTTTGACCGGAAACTTTCAGTAAGAAAAAAGAGAAAAAAAAAAAAAAAAAAAACAAGACGTTATGGGGGGAAAATGGGGGGGGGGGGGGGGGGGGGGGGTGTTTTAATCCATCAAGTAGAACGCAAAGAGTTAATCATATGCACTTCGTATCACACTTTTTTTTTCCTTCTTTATTACTTGATGCTTTTAGAGAGAATTGGGGTTGAAGGAGTGGTTTGGGGAACGGCGGGTGGAGGGGAAGGTGGGCGGTGAGCAATCAGGGTGTAGAAATAAAATCACATCCACACCCGCAGCCTACCTTCTTTTTTCGACTTGTAGGGAAAGTGGGGCTAGAAGGGGTGGGGGTGGGGGGGGGGGGGGGCAGGGGGGGGGGGGGGTGGGGGGGGGGGGGGGGGGGGGGGTAGGCAAGGAATGAGAGATAAAACGCGGATAGATAACCATGCCGTTCGTTGTTGAAGCGATCAGATACAACGCAGACAAACAACCATACCATTTTTTTGTGGCCTGGTTTTGTGTTGTGGGCAGGAAGCAATCGGATGCAACGCAGATAGATAACCATTCCATTTATTGTTGCCTGGTTTGTTTTGTGGGCAGGGTTTAGTGAAACAGTCAGATGTAACACAAGTAAATAACCATACACTCTGATGTCTTTGTTGTGGCCTGGTTAGTTTGCCGCCCCTTAGAACATGGAGGCCATGGCAAGGCTGAAAAAAAAAAAAAAAGCGAGATTTTGTCCATACAGTGACTGAGAACCCACCGTCAACTGACGTCCGAGGGTTGGTCAACCTTCAGTATACAGTGTACAGTTCACGGTGTGTGCAAACCACCTGGCAACTGCGTGGGCCGGGTCAAGAATGACCACTCACCCTTTGCAAGGGTCCACTTCTCTCCAGAACGTTTTTATGTGTTGGTTTAGATCACTTGTATTCCATACACAAATAAACAGTACATTCACAACCATCAGGACAAATGAGCAACAACAAGCCCAATGTTTACACTGTGCTCAAATAAAACATTGACAGTAGAATATTATGCTATATTGGTGGTTACAATACGTTTACTTTATACTACATGTTTCACCACAGAGTTAGGATTTTTTTGTGTGTGTGGTCATTTTTTAATATTATGAAGAAACAGTTCTTAACTCAGTTTCCTTGCGTTCCAAGAGCGGATGAGAGGCACGTGATGAGTAAACAACTTATCTCTTTTTTCTTTGGCGTATTTTTTTGGCGATGATATAGTACAGATGGCCAACTGCTGAGATTTGAAGCAAGAAAAAAAAAAACACGAAAGTATGTGTTGTAAATGAACAGCACAACTAAAAGCAAGCGAATCTACTTTGAATGATTAAGATCAGTAGATCCACAAAAGTGAACAAGAACTTTTTACAAAAGTTTTTTTTTTTTTTTTTTAAACATCTTGAATAAGTAAGATCAATAGATCAACGAAGTTCCCAAGAACTTTAAACAAAACTGGTTTTATTGTCTATCCTGATTTCACAGTAGAACAAAAAGCCTACTGGAGTGGGAAAAGAAGAAACACAACTGCTTTTAACTGGCACCAATAATTTTTTTGTTTTTCTGTCCCAACCTCTGCGCCAACTCAGAGGCAGTGCATCCACGCCGCTCATTCCGAAACCCCGTCCACAGCCACCGCCCGGTCGGCCCCGCTTCAGCCCCGGCGCCAGCAATCCACAGGGAGCGCGATCAATGTCAAGTCGTCAAGAGGCAACCCACCGGAGGAGACACTGCACTGGGCACCCACCAACAAATTTTACTTTCATCGTTTTGTTTTTTTCTTTTTCTTTTTTTTGCTTTTTTTTTTTTTTTTTTTTTTTTTTTTTGGGGGGTGGGGGGGGGGGGGGGTGTTTCGTGTTTCCCTACGACACAAGGCGGGAGAGGAAGAGGAGACGATGCAGACTGAGAAAGACGGGGGGCGGGAAGGGGGGGGGGGTGGCAGCGGACGACAGACATGAAGAGCTGAGTGGACCGGGGAGAGAGCTTTGGCCACAGTCGAGACCTTTGTGCTCACCACAAGCGTTAGAGATGGAAGTCAACTGCTGCAAGTGATCATTCCCCCCCCCCCCCCCCATCCCACCCCCCCCCCACCCCCCCCCACCCCTGCGCCCTCCGGCCCTCCTCGGTGAATTCCAGGACCAGCAAGTGTTGTCCTTAGTTTATTTTCACTAGAAGACTTTCTCACCCAGAAGAGTGTGAGTTTTGGTCCTCGGGCAAAAAAAAAAAAAAAAAACAAAAACAAAACAAAAAAAAAAACCAACAACAAAAATAAAGCGTGTCACGCATCCCCCCCCCCCCCCCCCCCTTCCCCCCCCCCCCCCCTCCCCCCCTCCGCCTCTCCCCTCCAACTCCCCTCTACACTCCATCCTCGATCCCTTCCCTCCCCCCGCCCCCTT
>JADBJO010007063.1:52500-55000 GCA_016801955.1 Conus betulinus
CTAGTAGTGTAAATATATGATCAATTGTTGAGTAACCTTTTTTAAACCCAGCTTGATGTTCCCTGTGTTATATCATTCATGCGTACCCATTCACCCAATCTACTATTGATAACAGAACTATACAATTTGCTACAAATATTACTCAAGGAAATACCCCTGTAATTATTCACATCATTGACTTCCCTTTTTAAATAAAGGCAGAACTATAGATTCTTTCCAGCCATCAGGATAAATTCCAGAATCAAACAGAAAATTAAATAGCTTTACTAAAAAGTTGAGACTACATTCTCCAGAATTCTTGAAAAACTCACCAATCATACCATCTGGTCCAGCAGATTTACCATTTTTCAATTTTCGTATAGCAAGTAATATCTCCTCTTTAGATATTGGTCTGTCAAGCAGACAAACTCCCTCTCCGTCCTCATCTGTTAACATTTCCTCCACAATGACATTCTCATCATCGTCTTTTTCTAGCAAACTTTTGAAATGTTGGTACCATTCATGCATAGGAATATCATTTGAAGGTTGTGATCTCTTTCTAGATATTTTATGAATATGTTCCCAAAAAGATTTCTGACTCTGAATAGAATTCACGAGTTCATTTAGTAAGCTATCATTATATTCTTTCTTTTTTTCCTTTTGTTTAAATTCTTTGTATTCACGCCTTGCAATACAAAACTCAATTCCATCTTCTTTATCTAACGTATTACAAAATTTTCTGAACAGTCTACGCATTTTACATTTATAAAGTTCACATTCCTGGTCATACCAATCATTTTGAGTGACATTTTTGTTTACTGGTATTCTTTTCACCATACATTCAGCTTGATCTTTTACAATTTTATTGAATTGATCTATTGCCTTGTTAACATCCACATGTATCAGATCTTCAGCCGCTGATGATAACTGGTTCTGTATATCTTCTGATTGCATGGAAAAAAAATAAACTGCCGAGCGTAGTCTTCGTTCCAACAATATTTGACAATAAATTCGTTATTTTGAACACGCATATTCATGTTGGAATACATCCTTTCACTCCGGACGTTCACGTACAATACAAGGGGCAGGTGATCAGATTCAAATCTTTCTAGCACTCTCAAAGTTAACTGGTTACTTAATAAGTCAAAAAGGTCTACAGATGCTAGGAAATAATCGTTTACACTGTTACTGTGTCAGAAATGTATGTGAAACGACCCTCTGAGTCGCCATTACATACACCGTTTAAAATACATAATCCTAATACAGAACACATGTTCAACATTTTCTTTCCGTACAAGTTGAGTACTTTATCTTGGGAAGATCTCACCATTTCGGGACTTTTGTTATTATTGTGACATACATGTAGATCACGCTCACTAATAATTTCCGGGGACAGGTTAGATGTCCTCGCATTAATATCACCACAGAGCAATAAATCAACATCACCTAAAGACATCACTTTATTCACAATACAGTCTTCTAGCAAGTCAATGCCATTGTCAAAATTATTTACAGAGAGTAATAAGGTGAATTGTCAGGTGGAACGTAAGTACAAGCCAGTAAGGTTGTTTTTCCAAGACCAAAAAATTCTTTATCAAGCAAAAATAAAATCAAATAAGGATTCTCACAATCAATAAGACGCACATAGGAAACTAAGCTTTTATGTACCAAGCAAATTATCCCCCCTGAGCATCTTCCATGTCTTGTAGCTTAACCGCTGACTTTACATAAAGATTATGATTTTTTGAAAATAGTCGATTCAAATTTTTCTGTAAACGTTTCCACTAGAAAACAACATCAAACGAGGAAACAAATTGAATAAAACACATCTATCTTCTAATTTATTAGAGACAATCCACATATATTCCAATGAAGAAAAGATATGTTTTTTACAAAACTGTATACACTCCCCCACATTCAGACCAGAACAGGAACCGCTCTCAGGTATTAAATCCATACCATCATTTTTTCTTCTCCTGACCCTTTCGTAAAATTGGTTTTTTGTTCATTCGTCCCAAACGACTTTAGGGAGTCACTTACAGAGCTGTTTTTATCTTTTCTGTCCACATTCACATCGTCACCATCTTTGTGTTTACAATTTCTATCTTTCACCTCTGCTGCTTTTACTTATATAATTATTGCAGTCACTAACATTCTGACATGCAGGATGAGTACAACAATCAGTTTTATTCTTACAGTTGCCATTGGCGTCTATAGCATTCACATTCTCACAATCATCACCGTTGTTTATTTCATACACGTTCAGACATTTACCCTTGCCACCAGTTTCTTTCATCATCACTCCGTCCACTCTACATTCTCTCCCATTCTTCCCGTGCAACATTCATACACGTTTCACCCCCAACGTCATCACTGCAGGGTAGACGAACATCAACATGCGGTTGGTTGACAGAGTGATTACTGATCTCAAACGTTCCTTCTTTCGCACACAGCACATCAACAAGGTTATATACACATTCATCCTGATGGGTGGAAAAATCCGTGCACAAATCGCCTACAC
>JADBJO010007063.1:72500-80000 GCA_016801955.1 Conus betulinus
GCCTTTCTTCTTATGTCAGTGTTATATTCTTTTGACAAGTCAAACCAAATGAAAGAAAGACCTCTTGGTTATGACACGTAAACTCGATGCTGTCCCGATCTTATTCTTCTCCTCCCCACCCACCCCTTCATTCCTCGGATAATGCAGCCAGGATGTACACGTAAAGCTGCCAGTTTCCCTCCAAATGGAAGGAACATCATGTGCAGACATTCCGAGAGCCTTCACGTGGTCCCCATCCCAGCACTGCTCTGGGACAAATGTCTCGGAAATGACGTACGGGAAACGCGTGAACAGCGAGGCTTTCGGGACGGCACGCCATTGTATCATTCAACTTTTCGCTCTTTCTCTCCGAACTGGGCGGTCCAGGGGAGTTAACTGTTTCGAAGAGGCGTGCAACATTTTCCTTCTACTACTTCCACACAGCGATCATGCAACTTTGATGGTGGTTTTGCTGTCAAGACTGACACCCTATCCGAGTGCACATTTCACAAGAGAAAGTTAAGAGGCAGAGAAACATGGGTTTTATTCCCGAAGAGCGCGTCAGACTTGATTTGATTTTGTTCTTTTTTTTTTTTAAGATCCGGACCAGCTAAAGAAAACGTAGACCAAAGTTGAATTACTTACCCCCCCCCCCCTCTCTCTCTCTCTCTCTCTCTTCCTCTCAGTCTGTCTCTCTCTCTCTCTCTCTCTCTCTCTCTCTCTCTCTCTCTCTCTCTCTCAAAGATCTGGACAAGTTGAAGAAAACGTAGACTAAACGCCTAGATGGTATTTCTTACGAGCTTCTTCGTCACTTGCCTTCTTCTTCGCGGAAAATATTACTACATTCGTTGTTCCAAAAATGTTGGACGTACGGCACTATTCCTACAATCTGGAAAAGTTCAGTGGTAGTACCAATACCAAAAGAAGGTAAAGCGAGACATCTGTAAATAACTATAGACCCATTGCTTTAACATCCCATGTTGGTAAACTTCTTGAAAAAGTTGTACAAACACGTTTTTATTATATATTGTGATTTCACGCAGAAAAGTACACTAGCTACATTCTTTGATGTAAAGAAAGCATACGACCGTGTTTGGCATGCTCGATTATTGTATAAACTGAAAAATATTGGTATTTCTGGGAATATGTATGATTATATAAAAACTTTTCTAGAAGGAAGAAATATATGTACACGAATTGGAAAAATATATTCATCATTCAGGAAAATAGATATGGGCATTCCTCAGGGTTCTGTTATTGCACCTTTATTATTTACGATCCTTATACATGATCTCCCAAAGGCATTGTCAAAAACCACCAATGTAGTGCAGTATGCAGATGATATTGCCATTTGGATTAATACTTCATTAAGGAAGCACTCGAATAAAAGGGCAGTAAAATTTGTACAGACAATGTATCAAGGAGATGGACAGATTGTCTGCTTACATGAAAGAGAACGGTCTTGAATTATCTGGTGAGAAAACTTGTTTAATGCTTTTTAATAATGGCGAAAACCCAAAGGCTCTGCCCAACCTTATTCTTGACGACAATGTTCTACAATATAGCAAAAAGTCAAGTTCTTAGGAGTGTTTTTAACACCGAAGCTGAACTGGAAAAAGCATATTGAAATTTGATAGATAAAGCTAGGAAAAGATTAAATTTGCTCAAAATTATATGTTGTCAACCATGGGGTCAAGACTGTACCGCACTTTTACATTTATATACATCGTTAGTCCGATCAAAATTAATATATGGACAGGAAGTATACTTCTCTGCATCTAACTACCTTTTAAAGAAACTGCAAAGCTTAGATAGTAAAGCTTTAAAATTAGCTTTGGGTGTTCCAGTGCACACAAACACAATGAAATGCTATAAGGAGACAAACATTTTACCTCTTAATGAACAACGAACGTTGGATGTGTCCAAATACGTGTTAAGAGGCCTATCTGTAAAAAAAAACTCTGTTACTGATGAAATTCTTATGGATTCCAACAAGGAATACCCCAAAAGGTCTAAAAATATATCATACATAGAGCCAATTAGAAATTTCACTTGTGAGCTTATGTCAGAATGTAGTATTGATATTGATGCAATTTCGGAGGTTCCTATTGTTCCTCTCAAATGCCCCCATGGGAGCATCTCAACGCAAAAATGATGATGAATATACTACTTTGAAGAAAGATGACAATGTAAATATTCTAGTAAATGAAGTTCGAGAACATCTCGAAAAGACTTATCCAAATCATTTAAAAATATTTACAGATGGTTCAATAATGGAAACGTCTGACAGTGGTGCTGGATTCACTATACCATCCTTAAATGTGCAAAAAAGTCTTTCTATCTAGGCAGAGAATTTTCATTTTATACATCAGAGCTATATGCAATTATGAAAGCTCTGAATTATATATCTTATATGACACGCCAGTATCATTTTATAGTGTGCTATTTTGTGTTGATTCAAAATCAGTTTTACAATCATTAAAGCACTGGAACTCTAAAATTAGAACTGATATTCTTTTTGAAATTAAGCATCTATTACATTGTTTACTTTCCCGAGGTAGGTATAGCAGTTGATTTTTGCTGGGTTCCTTCACATTGTGGCTTAAAGGGAATGAATTAGCAGACAAATTGGCAAAGCAGGGAGCTTTTACAATTTTTGAAACACCCTTCAACAAAGTCTTAAATTTTTTCTCCGCATGAATTGATCCAGCGATTGGAAAAGAATATGCGGAAGAAACATCTTAATGAGAAATTATTCGTTCTGCCATCATGTCCAAGGTATCTAGCCAGATTAATTCATAAATTACGGTTAAATACATGAAATACAAAATATTCACGAGGTATAGCGTGTATATGTCAGGAGAATATCTCAATTCGTCATCTTTTATTTGAATGCCCTATACTAACCCCAGCTTATAAGGAGAAGAATATTTTATAAATAATTCTGACAATGTTGATAGTGTGGTAAATACCCTGCTTTTTTTTATATTGCTTTGGTTATTGCTCAGTCCCCAGTTGCAAAACTATTGTGAAAAACGACATTTGAGATATGTGTGTTAATAGTGGTGTTTTTTTTTTTTGTTTGTTTTTTTTTTTCTGGGTGTGGGGGGGGGGGGAAGGTGCTGATAGTACAATGGAATGTATATTGCAGTTTAAAGGTCTAAGATCATCTTGTGATGAAAAGACGTTAAATAAAACTCGCACCAATGCATGCACACATGCAACCACACACACACACACACACACCTTTTCGCACACACGCACACACACACACACACACACACACACACACACACACACACACACACACACACACACACACACACACACACACACACACACACACACACACACACACACACACACACACACACACACACACACATGCATTTAATATAACCCAATTTTGTCTGCAGTATTTTCTTCTCTCTTACGTCAGTATAACTTTTTTTTCTTAACACGTCAGCTAAAATGAAAGAAAGGAAAGGCTTTTTGTTATAACACGTAACTCGATGCTGTCCCGATCTTATTCTTCTCCTCCCCACCCACCCCTTCATTCCTCAGATAATGCAGCCAGGATGTACACGTAAAGCTGCCAGTTTCCCTCCAAATGGAAGGAACATCATGTGCAGACATTCCGAGAGCCTTCACGTGGTCCCCATCCCAGCACTGCTCTGGACAAGAATGTCTCGGAAATGACGTACGGGAAACGCGTGAACAGCGAGGCTTTCGGGACGGCACGCCATTGTATCATTCAGCTTTTCGCTCTTCTCTCTTAACTGGGCGGTCGATGGGGTGTAAACTGTCTCAAAGAGGCGTGCAACTTTTTCCTTCAACTACTTCTACAAAGTGGTCGAGCAGCTTCAATGGTGGTTTTGTTGTTGTCGGGCCTAACACCCTATCCGAGGGGAGTACGGAGTGCAGGGGAAAGTTAAGGGGCAGAAACATGGTTTAATTCCGCAAGCTCACAACAGGCTATTTGATTTTTTTTTTTTTAAAGATCTGGACAAGCCGAAAAAAAGAGACAGACAAAATTAAGTTGAATTGCTTTTTTGTCTTCTGTGCGTGTGAGAAAAAGGCTGTGTGTGTGTGTGTGTGTGTGTGTGTGTGTGTGTGTTGTGTGTGTGTGTGTGTGTGTGTGTGTGTGTGTGTGTGTGTAAAGTTTTTTTGGTGTTTTTTTTTTTTTTGGGGGGTGGGGTAGTTTATCCGATGATGTTTTATGGAACCGAATCGTCATTGACCTACCCATTGACGATGTCGTGCTGGTGGACATCAAAGCCAAGACGCCTCCTTTGCAGCCCGCGTGCAGCGGAACTCTCCGGGGGCATCCTTTGACAGCATTGCTGATTGGACATCATGCCGTTCCTGCAAGAAACCACTGCACGCGTCCATGCATCAGACCCCGCAAAGAATGGACCCCTAGACTGGCCGTTCAAGAAACCCCTCAATACATCATCGACCTGTCGGCAAGACAAGGCTGCAGAACGGATGCCGATCCTCTTTGTCGCCGCTGTCACCCGACCGGGGACTCCTCCTCCTCCTCCTCCTCCTCCCCCTTCCCCCTACGTCTAACATTTTCTGGTCGCGTTGTGGATTGATGGGTTTGTGTGCGCGTCTTAAACACGCCGGGGAGGTCTTTGTTCCCCCACCAAGACAATTCGCGAGGAACGATAAACAGCACGGCAGGGACCCGGGGCTGAACACACTGACCGGCCATGTATTGACTGACTCTCCCTGCTGACTCCGGGAGGGCGATGGACAGAACAAAGGAGTGCTGGTCAGAGGACGAGGGGTAGCGATCGGTGAGGGCCCCGAGGCAGAGGAAACAGGCACACAGATAAGCACGGGGCGAATATTGTCCCCCCGCCAGATCGCACACAAAACTGCCCAGAGGCTGGCCACACTGTTCATCTGGTCCAGCTGGGCAGCGTAGAAGATGAGGGGTGAGGGGGGTGGGGGGTGGGGTGGGAGGAGAGCGTACGGGGATGCCGGTCTCATGAGGAGGAGGAAATTGTGGAGACAAGGAAGATCGATTTTTGCTGCTTTTTTTTTTTTTTCTTTTTTTTTTTTTTTTTTTTTTTTTTTTTTTTGGCTAGGTCCATAGCATCCTCTTCTGTCACCCCTCTTCCCCCCGCCCCTCCTACTTCCCTTTCAGCACACCCCGCTTCAATTTCACAACCAACCTCCCCCCCCTCCCCCCCCCCCCCGCCTCCCCCTTACACCCCCCACCCCCACCTCCCCCGTCCAGTCGGATTGGCCATGTTTCCAAACTAACAAGTGTCCGGTGCTGGAATGGCCGGCACCCCCTGCTTCGTGAGAGAATGGACAGGAGTGGTGGGGGGGGGTGGGGGGGGGAGGAGGGGTGGGGAGGGAGAGCAAGAGTCGGAGGCCTTTTGGACCAGAGGCCATTTTCACACGTCAAGAAAGCAGCGTTCTCTCTCCCCTGAGTCCCCTCGCTTTCACGGTGGGGTCAACGGCGTGACCCGGAAGATAATTCTGGACAGCCCTTCTCTCCTCTCCTTACCGTCTCTCACGTCTTCTGTTCCTCCTCTGGCTTGGGGGGTGTTTTTTCTTTCGTTTTTTTTTGTTGTTTTTTTCTTTCTTTTCTTACTCTCTCCTCCTTCCTTCCTTTGCTTTTGTCTTTCTTCTTCGCACCCACCCTCCTCTTCCCATCCCCACCCCACCCCCTGCTTTCTCCTTCCCTCTTCAACACACTGCCCATTCACATGTGGCCAGCGCCGCTGGTCTTTCTGTTTGTTTGTTTGTTTGTATTTCTAAAGGCCTGTCTCATCGGTCGATGGGCAGACTCAAATGTAGACTTTCGTTATTGTATTATATATATGATCGATTTTTGTTTGTTATTTTGGCGGCGGTCGTTTCGTTTTTGCTTTTTTTTTTTTCTTTTATTTATTTTTTTTTTCTTATTCTGTGTTCTTCTCTTTGTTGTTTGTTTTATGTTTTGTTTTTCCTCTCTCTCTCTCTCTCTCTCTCTCTCTCTCTCTCTCTCTCTCTCTCTCTCCACACACACACACACACACACACACACACACACACACACACACACACACACACATACACACACACACATCCGTGTCTTTGTTTGCATGTACGTGCCTTAGACGAGCAGATAACCTTATTTTATCTTCCGTCGTTATATGAACGTATCATGAAAACGCGCAGGGTAAAATAAGAAACGTGTTTCTTTTGATTTGTACCTAAGTAAGAAAAAAAAATGAATAAATTGGTAAAAGAAAAAAAGAAGAAGACAAGAAAATGAAGGATAGCGAATCAATTCATGCTATGTATAGCCCGGCAGAAACTTTCTTTTGATTTGTACCTAAATAAGAAAAAAATAAATGAAATAAATCGGTAAAAGAAAAAAAAGAAAAAGACAAGAAATGAAGAATAGCGAATCAGTTCATGCTATGTATAGCCCGGCCGACCCCGAGGGGCGAAAGGACAAATATAGCTGCCTTTAAAGGGGATTGCGATGGGTTCCCTTATGCAGCCAGTGAGGAGTTTTCATATCTGTAATATATATTTTCTTAATATATCATGTTCCCAGTTTCTACATCGTCAACCTCCCCCCCCCCCCCCCCCCCCCCCCCCCCTCCTTAAGTCCAAAGTTTTGCCAAGTCATTACTATGAGACAATTTAGTTGTTGGCCTGCGCTTGTTTTCCCCCCACTATTAGATTGTTCGTCTTTGTATTTGTCTGACTTTATTCAAGTTTAAAAGGCTGTGCCAGTCTCGAATATAAGTTACTCTGTGTTAGGTTTCCTTATAGGAGCATAAGCTACCCCACTTGTTTACTGTTCACTGAAAAAGGGTTTCATGGAGCCTGCTGTTGTGTTGATGTCTGACGTCATATTTCTCTCTAAAAACATGTTGCACAGTGAGTGGTTCATCGTGTGGAATTTTTTTTTTTCCTTTCTTTCTTTCTGCGTACACAGGCTGATACTCCAGCAGACACTGCCTGTATAGACAGGCAGTGGATTTTGTGTGTATGACCGTTTTTTTTTTTTATCCCGCCATTAAGGCAGCCATACTCCATCTTCGGGGAAGGTGCATGCTATGTGTAACGTGTCATCCCTACCAGCGGCCAAACAGGCCTTCTCTTCCGAAAGTTGGTGATGGGATTTTACGTGTGTGCAAGATGTTGTGCGTGCGTTCACACACGGAACCTCGGTTTATAGTCTCATTCGAAGGACTGTATGGGGAATGGAGTCAGAACCAATGTTAACTCCGAGGGGAAAATCCCCCTGTACCGAAATTCGAACCCGCAACCCCAGGATCACGAGTCCGTGTGGAATGCAGCGCGGAGCTTCCTCGCGTCCTTATAGATAGCGGTGAGGTGCAGAAAGAGTGCCCTATGTGTCATCGGCACAACACTGTTTCTATGGCTACCACAAGCAGATGATAAAACCTCTGTCAAGTTCTAGACGGCTTGAAAGAGTTCGTTGTCTGTCTGCGTGTTTTAATCTTCTCACCAGAAGTCTTTGACGTGAATCTTGAGTTTGGG
>JADBJO010007063.1:87500-92500 GCA_016801955.1 Conus betulinus
TCTTCACTGCTCTGAAAGAAACTCGTTCACACCATCCGGCAAGCACGGAGCGATTTCCAGACAAGACGAAGCGTGATGGCTGCGTCTTGAATGTCTCCAAACATCCCCATGCAGGCTACGGGCTGGCCCGTCACGCCTCTGGCGTTGGTTTTAGTCAGGGACAGTCGTGAACACGGCGTCTGCTGAACACGTTCTCCTCTACCGGGGGCAGCAAGGAGGGGTGGGGGACGTGGCTGGCCTGCGGCGAGGAGAAACTGCCCGCGCCGTCCCCTGTCCTTGCAGCTTGCTGAGCATGGGTTCCAGTGACCTGCGGGTCAAGGTCGATCAGGAGGACAAGTTCCCGACGCGGTCTGGCACCCACCATGGTGCCACCACGCATTGGTGGAATGGCCTTGACCCCGGCGGTTTGACGCCACGTGAAATACAGCACGCCAACCTTCCATCCCCCGCCGTCTTACCTGACGCCGGTACTTAATTTATTGCTGCGTGGAAAGAGCGAGGGAGGGGGTGGTGGAGGGGGGGGGGGGGGGGTTCAACGTTTCAGGCTGTAAACATCCGACCCCACGAACAGAGGTGTGAAGTAACAACAATTTAGCCACGTCCAGGAAACATGCCAGTTTATGTGACTTTGTTGACATGTTGGATTTGTACCCTGTCAGGGCTGTTGATGCTTCTGTCGTTTTCGGTTAGGCTGTCCACACCCTCCAAACGACACCCTCCACCCCCCACCCCCACCCCCACCCCAGCTCCTTTCTGTTCTTCGAGGCTGTGATGCAGCGCGTCCCACGGCGTAAGAGATGTGTAGTAGTAGTAGAAGTAGTAGTAAGTAGTGGCAGTAGTAGTAGTAGTAGTAGTAGTGGTGGTGGTAGTAGTAGTAGTAGTGGTGGTGGTGGTAGTAGTGGTGGTAGTGGTAGTAGTAGTAGTGGTGGTAGTGGTAGTAGTGTGGTGGGTAGTAGTAGTAGTAGTGGTAGTAGTAGTAGTAGTAGTAGCAGTAGTAGTAGTGGTAGTGGTAGTAGTAGTAGTAATGGTGGTAGTAGTAGTGGTAGTGGTGGTAGTAGTAGTAGTAGTAGTAGTAGTGGTAGTAGTAGTAGTGGTAGTAGTAGTAGCAGTAGTAATAGTAGTAGTAGTAGTAGTGGTGGTGGTGGTGGTGGTAGTAGTAGTAATTGGTAGTAGTAGTAGTTGTTAGGTGGTGGTATAGTAGTAGTAGTAGTAGGAGTAGTAGTAGTAGTAGGTGGTGGGTGGTGGTAGTAGCAGTAGTAGTCAGTAGGGGGGTAGTAGTAGTCAAGTGGTAGTAGTGGTGGGGGTGGTGGTGGTGGTAGTAGTAGTAGTAATTCAAGTCAACATGCTTCACCGGCTCTTCAGTTGTTAGGTATTGATCAATAGAACCTGAACAAAGAAGCAGTCTTGACGGGGGGGGGGGGGGGGGGGGGGGGGGGGGGGGCGGAGGGAGGAGTGACGTTTTTCGTACCTACAACGCAAAATGTAACAACGCAGCAACCTTCATTGAAAAAAAAGAGAAATGAAAAATGAAAAAAATAAAAAGAAGAAAAGTCACACACCACAGACGAAGGACATAGTCATGGGAAGAGACGATGATATCTTTCCATTTCTATTTCCAAGGGTAAAAGATAAGCAAGTATAACCTTTTTTTTTTTTTTTTTTTTTTTTTTTTTTTTGGTTATCTGACCTTTGTCCTGGACGTGGGAGGTGAGTTACTAGCAAGCTAAAACTTAAATCATTTGATAAACAGACAAATATAAAGTGGAAGATGAGGAATAATAGGTGAAATTTAGTTCTCTGTCATCAACCGTAATTTTGAAAGAATACAAACATTGAAAAGAAAGAAGAACCTGAAGCTGTGAAAGAAAACATATAGATTTTTTTAGTTGTTGTTCAACGTTAGTCTATTAAACGGGAAGAAAAAAAAAATAGTAAAGTAACACGAAGAGTGTTCTCGCGCAATACACAGGCATCTCCTTCGTTTTACAAATTATAGCGAACGGATGGGATGGAGGGGGGGGGGGGGGTGTCAGAGAGAGAGAGAGAGAGAGGAGAGAGAGAGAGAGAGAGAGCAAATAACGAAAAAAATAACCATCACGATAATTTATTCAAGAAAAGGCCACAGCCCCATTTGGAGAGGTTGAGTTACAATCAGCAAGAGAGAGAGAGAGAGAGAGAGAGGTGTGTTGGCAGTGAAGGAGGGACTGACAGACTCGCCGACAAAATCCCAACTGTTTTCATGTTGATTTGTTTTCCCAGATGAAAGCTGGGCGAGAAGATCCCCCCCTCCCCCTCCCCACAAGTCTTTTCCACCAAACAGTATCAAGTTTCTCTCCTCGTCGACCACCACTCCGCCCCCCCCCCCCCCCCCCCCCTCCTCCATTTCCTTCTCTCGTGTGCACGTTTGTACAGAGAGAGAAAAGAAGGGACACACACGCACGCACGCACGCATGCATGCACGCACGCAGAGAGAGAGAGAGAGAGATTTTAGCTTGGGGATAGTGTGTGTGTGTGTGTGTAAGCAAGTAAGCGACACAGACTCCAGAAAGGGAGAAAGTAAGAAAGGGGGGGGGGGGGGGGGGAGGGAGAAAAGAAACTCGGAGGGACTCCTATCTTCTTAGTATTTGCGAGGCAAAGACGCTGAGTTATCAAAAAAGTTGAATATTGAATCTGCTGCCGTTGATTTGTTTGTTTGCATTTATTTTATTTTTATGTCATTTTTGAGCTTCCCTAACAACGGAACATTACAAAGAGAACATCACGACTGTTTCGCTCTGACAACGCGAAAGTTAATCATGCCTCGCTTCATTCCGCGCGTATTGACACTCGGAAATTGCTCATGATGTTGCTGCCCGTTTTCAAAATCATTGTTCGGGGGGTGGGGGGTGGGGGGGGTGAAATTTCTGTGTGTGAGCTTTAATTCTGTGTTAAAAACTTGGCGCTCTTCGCTCGTCCTGTCCGATCTCATCGCTCTCTCTCGCTCTCTCTCTCTCTCTCTCTGTTTATCTCTGTCTCTCTCTCTCTCAATCTCTCTCTCTTTCTCTCTCTCTCTCTGTCTGTCTCTCTCTCTCTCTCTCTCTCTCTCTCTCTCTCTCTCTGTCTCTCTCTCTAGCGCACGCGCGCACGGGCGCGTGCTAATTGACATTGTTTGGTCCGGTCACACAATGATCTCAAGGCGAAGAAACAACATTCCTATTCATCATCAGGACAGTTTCATCAGAGTTCAGAGCAGGGAGCAGAAAAATAACAGATGCATGAGGTGAAGTCGCTTTGATCCCGCATTTGGCGCTAGCATGCTGCCATAATAACACTGGTATCAACGACTGTGGCTCGATGGAACCATCGGCACATTCAGCTGTGACGACATTGCTGTGCAGTTATCATCAAGGTTCTTCTTCTTCTTCTTCTTCTTCTTCTTATTCTTCGTCTTTATTCTTCGTCTTCTTCTTTTTTTCGTCTTCGTCTTCGTCTTCTTCTTCTTCTTCTTCTTCTTCTTCTTCTTTTTCGTCTTTTTCGTCTTCGTCTTCTTCTTTGTCGTCTTCTTCTTTTTCGTCGTCGTCGTCTTCTTCTTTCTTGTTCTTCTTCTTCTTCTTCATCATCATCATCATCATCTTCTTCTTCTTCTTCTTCTTTCTCCTTCTCCTTCTTCTTCCTCTCTTCTTCTTCTTCTTCTCCTCCTCCTCCTCCTCGTCTTCTTCTTCTTCTTCTCCTTCTTCGTACACTCAGTCAGGAACCCCCCAGAGGCGCTGACGAAGAGAGAAGGCAGAGGCAGAGGCCCGCCAGAGATCCATAGAGCCTCTCCTTTGTCGATGTGTCGGCAGGCCAGGTCTCTGCTCTTGGCCTTTAACATGTGGGGGACAGTCCTGCAGGAGGGTGTTCCACAGTCATTGGCGCTGTACCGCATGGGCAGCAATTTGTGAACATGTGATCAAGGTTCAATCAAACGTTCGGCGCGAGCATCTCTGTGACAGTAATTCAGTCCCCACCACGGCTCGGACCACACTCTGGGCACGAAGCGGCAGCGACGAGTCAGTTATCCGACCATGGGTTGACCAATCATGTGGCGCGCGCGAGTCATGTGATAATTCAGTTAGCCGTCCGTGGCTTGACAATACACTCGTCGCGAGGAGTTGTGATAATTCCGTGTACGTACCGTGGCCTTGATCAAACGTTTGGGGCGAGGTTGCGAAAATTACATTAGCCTGCCGCGTGGGTCCAGATACTTGGCGCAAGGTCTTGTGATAATTCTGTTAGCCTGTCCCGGCTCGACCAATCAGTGAGCGAGAGGTGTTGTGATAATTCAGTTAGCCTAACACGGCTCGACCAGTCATTGAGGGCGAGGTGTTGTGATTATTCTGTCGACCAACCACGGCTCGACCAATCGTTTTGGCTGATGTGCAGGAAATGAATCGGTGACATGTCAGTCAACTATATGGCGCGTGATGCGAGCAACAATAATTCCTCTTTCATGGCTCGGCCGAACACTCAGTGCGAGGGGCTGCGATGATTCTGTCGGCCTTCCACGGCACGACCAAACGTTTGGTGCTAGAGGCTGCAGTAATTCAGTTAGCACAGTTCAACCCAATGTTGTGGCGCGTGGTGCTGCGATAATTCAGTTAGCACAGTTCGACCCAGTATTTGGCGCGTGGTGCTGCGATAATTCAGTTAGCACAGTTCGACCCAGTATTTGGCGCGTGGTGCTGCGATAATTCAGTTAGCCCTTTTCAACCAAATATTTGGCGCGTGGTACTGCGATAATTCAATTACAACAGTTCGACCAAATATTTGGTGCGTGGTGCTGCGATAATTCAGTTAGCACAGTTCAACCCAATGTTTGGCACGTGGTACTGCGATAATTCAGTTTGCGCAGTTCGACCCAATATTTGGCGCATGGTGCTGTGATAATTTGGTTAGCCCTTTTCGACCAAAGATTTGGCGCCTGCTACTGCAATAATTTCAATACAACAGTTCGACAAATATTTGGCACGTGGTGCTGTGAT
>JADBJO010007063.1:95000-107500 GCA_016801955.1 Conus betulinus
TTTGCGCCAGCTGGAACCTGCCAAATAGTCCCCGTTCCTTTGATTTGAATCTGTCCGCTTGGGACCTCCTGGCTGGTGCCTGGATGGCCGTGTGAAAGAAAATGAGGAGAATCAGCTTTCAGATTCAATAAAAAAAAAAATAAAAATAAAAAAAAAGAATTCTATAAAACAATCTGATTGCGTCAGACTATAAATACTCGACTCCTTAAGCAAGGCCTTGGCGCATTAAGTGATTTTTGGCGTGCAGCCTGCAACATCAGCTTTGCAGATTGAAGGAGAATGCTCCACCCTACCCATCCCCCACCCCCATCCACCACCACCACCACCTCACTTCCTCCTCCCCTCCAAAGCATTCCTTACCCCCCCCCCCCCCCCCCCCCCCCCCGCCCCCCCCCCCCCCCCCCTTCCCTCCTATCCCGCCCTCGTGTTTCCGTCCGTTCCCCGCCAGCCCCGCCCTTCACCCTTCACCCTTCACCCTTCGCCTTCTTTCAGCTTTCCATGAAATCCCCTCCCAACCCCTTCCCTCCTTTTAATTTTTAGCTTTTTTTCCCTCAAGATTGTGTTTGTTTATTGTTGTTAAGGGGGGAAAAAAAACCAGCGTGGGAACGAAATGTGAGAGGAGAGAGGAGAAAAAACGAGGGGTAGAAAGTTGTTCCACGGGCCGGATGCTTCTGATTCCCTGTATGTTTTCCACGCACGCACATATGAAGCTAACTCCTTCATCCCCCACCCCATGCCCCCTACCCCCCCCCCCCCCCTACTCTCCACCTCTCTCTCTCTCTCTCTCTCTCTCTCTCTCTCTCTCTCTCTCTCTCTCTCTCTTCGTCGTCTGTCTGCCCTCTCTTTCTGGCTCTCTCCCTTGTCTTTCCTATTTTCTTTCCTGTTGTGTTACAGTAATTTTGTATAGAAGTCTGAATGCAATAGATAAATAAATGAAGAAATCATTATTGAGGCTTTCCGACTTTTGAAAGTGAAATTTTCCTCGTTCGTATGTTTAGTCCCTTCTTCATTTGGAAAACAGAATCAAGCAAATATATTTTTTAAATGGAAAACAGAATCAAGCAAATATTTTTTTTTTTTAAAATTTTATTCGTATCAAATATTATTCCAGCGAACTTTGTTTAGAATTAAGCTCGTTGGTGTCTTGTGCAAAGGTCGACAGTGTTTTTGTTTGTTTGTTTTTCGCTTTTTTTTTTTTTTTTTTTTTGGTTTTGTTTTTTTTTTTTTTTTGTTTTGTTTTGTTTTCGTTTTTTTTTTTTCTAATTCCTATTTTGTAACATTACTTGAACGATAGAGAAAGGGTTGTTTTGTGATGTCGCATATGATTGGGTTGTTGTTAAAAGGTTAAAAGGGCTCATATTGTTTACCAAGTAGCATTGTTTGTTGTTCATTAAACTGTCCAGGAAGCCTAAAGTTAAGCCTTTATAGGCCTCTCTCCTCTCTCTCTCTCTCTCTCTCTCTCTCTCTCTCTCTCTCTCTCTAAACCGCCTCCTTGTCCATGTCCATTCTGCGTTGTAGGTCTACAGGACGAAAAAAAATATTAGTTCTTTTAAGCTTTTTTTTTTTTACTTTTTCGTAAGTGAAGGGGTGTGGCAGAAGGAGGCAAGGAGAGAGATCGGGGTTCGACGAGAAAAAAAAGGGGATTTTTTTTTTTTTTTTTTTTTTTTTTTTTAGTCGAATCGATCAAACGAACATCCTTTCCGTCTTTCGTTTTTGGCTCCCCCATCCCCCCCACCCCCCCCCCCCCCCCCCACCCCCCCCCCCCCCCACCCCCACCCGCCTCTCGCTTCTCCTCATCTTTCCCAGTCCGCCGATCTCGACCGAAACCTTACAACCTAATTGCAGCCTGTGCTGTCGTCGTCAAGCTCGGCGGGTTCGGTCCAGACCTGGGCAATGATTGGAGCCCCGGCAAACGTCGGCGAGAAACCGCACAAGATAATTACCGCCGTCGTGTCGATAAACCGTCGAGAGCCTCCCCCGATTTACAGCGACGAGAAGTCGCCGATAATGGAAAGTCGTTTTTTTTTTTTTTTTTTTAGTGTTTTTTTTAATTTTTTTTTTTTGGGGGTTGAGGGGGGGTGGTGTATTGTATTGGTCATGGGGGATGGGTCGTGTGGGGGGGGGGGGGTCATCAACGCCGTCGTTTCAAACTGCTGCAGTTTTGCTCTTACCGGCTGCTGTGAATTTTTTTTTTAGGGGGGGGGGGGGGGGTGGGGGGGGGGATGGGTTGGGGTGGAAGGGCGGATGTCAGAAAGGAAGCGGTATCCGCCTCCAGGATGATGTGATTGAAATGAATCACGTGACATCTGCCTGTTACCGTCTGTTTCTTTCAGGCTGAATCGGATGTGGTGGTAGTTCCAGTCTTACCTCCGCCCCCCCCCCCCCCCCCCCTCTCTCTCCCGTCCCCTCCCTCTTTCTCTCTCCCTCTCTCTCTCTCTCTCTCTCTCTCTCACTCTCTTCATTTTTAAAGTGAAAAAGACCATTCAGTAAAGAAAAAGAACAGAAAAACGGATGTTAACAGCAGCTCCAGTCTACTCTCCTCTCCCCCCCCCCCCCCCCCCCCCCAATTTTTTGAATTAAAAAAAAAAATAAATAAAACCAAAAAGCTTTGGCGGGCTGTAGCGGTGGTGCGGGCATGGTGATGGAGATGCTATGAAAGAATCTGGAGAAACACAGTTGTCATACAGATGCTAGGGCGGATCGCTTCCAAGCTTCAGGAGGGTGGGATTTAGAAAGGAGGGAAGAAGAGATGGGGGTGGGGAAGGGGGAGGAGGGGGGGCAGCAGTGTTTCAGTTTCTTGTTAGAAAACGCGCGAGGGCGTGTTGTGTGTGTGAGCGTGTGTTTGTGTGGGTGTGTGTGCGCGCGCGCGCGCGCGCGCGACGCGAATGCGTGCATATGTGCATACGTGTGTGCACACGTAGCGTGCGTGTGTGTGTGTGTGTGTCCCTGTTTCTCCCACCTGCTCCTCATCCCGTTACTCCTTTATCCCTTCTCCTGCTCATCTCCCTACTCATCAGTCTGTTTCCTCCTCCGTCTCATCTCATCTCTCTACCTCTCCTGTGTCTCATCTCCCTGCTTCTCTGTCTCTTCTCCTCCTCCTCATCTCCCTGCTTCTCTGTCTGTCATCCGTCTCACTCCCACCTTCTCTATCTCTTCTCCTCATCTCTCCCACCTTCTCTATCTCTTCTTCTGATCTCCATGCTTCTCTGTCTCTTCTCCTCATCTCCCACCTTCTCTGTCTCTTCTCCTCCTCATCTCCCACTGTCTCTATCTCTTCTTCTGATCTCCCACCTTCTCTGTCCTCTCTTCCCACCTTCCTCCTCATCTCCCATCCTTCTCTGTCTCTTCTCCTCCTCATCTCCCACCTTCTCTGTCTCTTCTCCTCCTCATCTCCCACCTTCTTATCTCTTCTCCTCCTCATCTCCCACCTTCTCTGTCTCTTCTCCTCCTCCTCATCTCCCTGCTTCTCTGTCTCTTCTCCTCTTCTCTGTCTCTCCCTGCTCTCTCTGTCTTATCTCTTCTCCTCCTCATCTCCCTGCTGCTGTCTCTTCTCCTCTCTCATCTCCCTGCTTCTCTCTCTCTCTCCTCTTTCTCCCTCTTTCTCTGTCTCTTCTCCTCCTCATCTCCCTCCTTCTCTGTCTCCTCTCCTCCTCTCTCCCTCCTTCTCTCTTCTCCTCTCCTCATCATCTCCCTGCCTCTCTGTCTCTTCTCCTCTTTATCTCCCTCCTTCTCTATCTCTTCTTCTCCTTATCTCGCACCTTTTCTATCTCTTCTTCTCCTTATCTCCCTCCTTATCTCTTCTCCTCCCATCTCCCACCTTCTCTCTCTCTCTTTCTCCTCCCCATCTCCCTGCTTCTCTATCTCTTCTCCTCTTCATCTCACAGCTTCTCCATCTTTTCCTCCTCATCTTTCTCCTTCTCTTCCTCCTCCTCATCTCCCTGCTTCTCTATCTTCTCTCCTCATCTTCCTGCTTCTCTATCTCTTCTCCTCATCTCCCTGCTTCTCTATCTCTCCTCATCTCCCTGCTTCTCTATCTCTTCTCATCTTCCTGCTTCTCTATCTCTTCTCCTCATCTCCCCTCTCTATCTCTTCTCTATCTCTTCTCTATCTCATCTTCATCTTCCTGCTTCTCTATCTCTTCTCCTCATCTTCCTGCTTCTCTATCTCTTCTCCTCATCTCCCTCCTGCTTCTCTGCTTCTCCTCTCCTCCCTCATCTCGTCCTATTCCATATCTCTTTCTCGCTCTGTCTCTTTCATCTCCCTCCTTCTCATCTCGTCTCCTCCTAAATCTTCGTGTATCCCATCTCCCGAGTCCTCTATCGCTCCTCTCCTCCTCATCCCCCCTCCAGCTCAATCACGTTCTTTCCTGCCTCACTATCGCTCTCCTCTCCTCACCCCCCTCCTCTCTGGTCACCTCTCTCTCTGCTCTCTCTCTCTCTCCCTCTCTCTCCTCTCTCTCTCTCTCTCTCTCTCTCTCTCTCTCTCAGTCTCTCACCCTCTCTCAGTCTCTCTCTTTCTCATCTCTCTCTCAGTCTCTCTCTCTCTCTCTCTCTCTCTCTCTCTCTCTCTCCCCCCCCCCCCCCCCCCCCCCCGCTCTCCTTTATCTCTCTCTCCCCTCCCTTCTTCTCTCTGCCTTTCACCCTCTCACCCCCCCCCCCCCCCCCACCCCCTCCTTCTGTCTCCCCAAATTTTCCTGCATTCCCATCAGTCACTGCGCAAGATAATGAAATGTGTGTTAGTAAAGGCTGGCGTCAATCGTTAAATTGCTTTCGTTAGGAAGCGAAGGGGTTATCGGGCGTTTTGGGCACGCTCTATGGCAAAGTTTTTAAACGGGTCTGCGCCGCTTCGTACCAAGAGTTTTTCTGTCGGTGTCTAAATTTTCTCCTCCCGGCGCCCCGAAGGTGTAGAGATGACGTCAGCGAAGCGCCATGACAAACAAGGGGAGGCAACGCAACTTGATTTGCCGCCGCCATTATGGCTGTCGTGTTGGACGAAAAATTCTTGCGAAAAAAAAAAAAAAAAAAAAAGCCTCCCGATCAGGGGATGTGTTTTATTGATTGTGCTGCACTTGGGGGTTGGGGGGCGGGGGAGGGAATGGTGGAGGGGAGAGGGTGGACGGGGATTGGGGGTGCTGGAGGTACGTAAGTAGTACAGATTTCCTCTGTTGACATGGGGCTCTGAGAGACCACGTTTATCTTGATGTTCGCGGCAAAGAATAAGTATTTTTTTTTTGTTTTTTTGTAAGCGGAAAGATGCTGAATCTCTCTTGTCCGTTCGGGTGTCTACTCCTGTCTTCTTTTCTGTTTTCTTATCTTTCCTTTTTTCTGCTTTTTTTTTTCCCCATGTCCGCCTGTCTTCTTTTTCTCTTCCCGTCCGTTTTTTTTTTTTTTTTTTTTTTTTTTTTTTTCTGATTCATGGGTATTTGGTGTGGAAGTCTCTTCTTTTTCTCTTCGTGTACCCTTCCCATGGCTTTTTTTTTCTCTTCACTCGTTTTCTTCCGTCCGTCTCTTTCTGTTCTCATCTGTCTCTTTCCCTCTTTTTCGCTATCCTTCCACCCTCTCTCTCTCTCTCTCTCTCTGTCTCTGTCTGCCCCCCCCCCCCCATCTCTCTCTCTTTCTCTGCGTGTCTGTTTTCTCTCTCTCCTCCTCTCTCTCCCTCCCCTTCACCCTCCCTCTCTCTCTCTCCCCTCTCCTCCCCCTCTCTCTCTCTCTCTCTCTCTCTCCTCGCTCGCTAGCTCGCTGGCTGTCACTTTCTGCATGCTGCGCAGTTTTGACGATCCACAGTACCACTGTCCGCCCATCTTCAGGACCTTACAGTGGGTCTCACACAGACTCAGGGCGGCGCTGGGACCCACGCAAATCCCTGGCCGAGCCTAGATGACACAAGAGGGATGGGGAACGGATGGGGAAGGGACGGATTTCGGTGAGAAACCGCCGCGCTATAGTGCAAGGAATAGTGCAAGGAATCTCTCTCTTCTCTCTCTCTCTCTCTCTCTCTCTCTCTCTCTCTCTCTCTCTCTCCTCTCTCTCTCTCTCTCTCTCCATCGCCGTCATTTAACACACAAAACACACAGCCAGAAAGAGAAGCCGACGACAGAAGCAGAATAAAACCGAACTCTCCGATACTTTTATTTCGCCGTTCGGCGTTAGGCAGAACAAGAGGCGGAGGAGGGCCAGCACAGCAGCTGTCCGCGTTCTCACTCAGTTCCGATGGGCCACTGTTATCAGAAGGAGGGGGGGGTGGGGGGGGGGAGGGACAGGAGGGGAGGGAGAGCACAGCCAGCAATCCCCCCCCCCACCCCCACCCACCCCCCTCTAACCCCACCTCTCCTCCTCCTACTCCTCCTTCTCCTCCTCCTCTTCCTCCTCCTCTTTCCCATCCCCTACACCTTCGTTCCCGCTCAATCCCACCACCCCTGTCACTTCCCTCCGTTTCCTCTTGGCAACCCACCCCCACCCTCCACCCCTCGCCCCTACCTCTTCCTTCCCTTTCAAAAAAAAAAAAAGCAAATAAGCAGGACCTCCAGGGGAGGCGACGTCAACCACCGGTGCAAGACAGCGGAAGTGGCGGGGGGGGATGGGGGTGGGGGGGAGAGGGGCAAGGAGGAGGGGGGAGGAAGTATAGGGGTGGTGGTGGGGGGTGCGGGATGGGAAAACACAGGAAACGTTTTCACGAAGCAGATAATAAACGGGGTTACGCCGCTCAGATTATCCAGCTGGACTCTCAGGTCGACTTGGAACAGTGGCCCGTCCTCATGACCCCAAAGATGCCAGGAAACGTAGGGGAGAATAGAAGGAGAACCATGGAGAGATGGAGTCCCTAGAGGGAAGAAGAAGGAGAGGTGGGTAGATGGGGGAGCCGGGGGGAGAAGGGGGGGAGGGGGGGGCAGGGAGAGAGTGAACGGGGAAGGGGTGAGTGGAGGGTTAGGTGGGGAGTCTCGGAAGCGGGCAAGGAGAGACGGATGAGAGGAAAATGTGGGGGGGGGGGGGGGGGGGGGGAGGGGGGGAAGAGAAGGGGGGGGGTAGGGAGGCTAGGTAGGACAGTCCATGAGGAAGGAGGGGGGTGGAATGGGGGCAAGAAAGAAAGGATGGAAAGGGATGGGGGTGTAGGAGACAGGGAAGGAGGGTTGGAGGTGTGGGAGACAGGGAAGGAGGGTTGGAGGTGTAGGAGACAAGGAAGGAAGGATGGAGGTGTAGGAGACAGGGAAGGAGGGTTGGAGGTGTAGGAGACAGGGAAGGAGGGTTGGGGGTGTGGGAGACAGGGAAGGAGGGATGGAGTGTAGGGAGACAGGGGGAAGGAGGGTTGGAGGTGTGGGAGACAGGGAAGGAAGGTTGGAGGTGTGGGAGACAGGGAAGGAGGGTTGGAGGTGTGTGGTAGACAGGGAAGGAGGGTTGGAGGTGTGGAGACAGGAAAGGAGGGTTGGAGGTGTAGGAGACAGGGAAGGAGGGTTGGAGGTGTAGGAGACAGGGAAGGAGGGTTTGGGGTGTTAGAGACAAGGAAGGAGGGTTGGAGGTGAAGAAGACAGGGAAGGAGGTTGGAGGTGTAGGAGACAGGAAGGAGGGTTGGAGGTGTGGGAGACAGGGAAGGAGGGTTGGAGGTGAAGGAGACAGGGAAGGAGGGTTGGAGGTGTGGGAGACAGGGAAGGAGGGTTGGAGGTGTGTTAGAGACAGGGAAGGAGACAGGTTGGAGGTGTGGGAGACAGGGAAGGAGGGTTGGAGGTGTGGGAGACAAGGAAGGAGGGTTGGAGGTGGGTAGGAGACAGGAAGGAGGGTTGGAGGTGTAGGAGACAGGGAAGGAGGGTTGGAGGTGTAGGGGGACAGGAAGGAAGGTTGGAGGTGTGTGGGAGACAGGGAAGGAGGGTTGGAGGTGTGGGAGACAGGGAAGGAGGGTTGGAGGTGTTAGGAGACAAGGAAGGAGGGTTGGAGGTGTGGGAGACAGGGAAGGAGGGTTGGAGGTGTAGGAGACAAGGAAGGAGGGTTGGAGGTGTGGGAGACAAGGGAAGGAGGGTTGGAGGGTGTAGGAGACAGGGAAGGAGGGTTGGAGGTGTGGGAGACAGAAGGAAGGAGGTTGGAGGTTGAGGTGGGAGACAGGGAAGGAGGGTTGGAGGTGTGGGAGACAGGGAAGGAGGGTTGGAGGTGTAGGAGACAGGGAAGAAGGGTTGGAGGTGTAGGAGACAAGGAAGGAGGGTTGGAGGTGTTAGGAGACAGGGAAGGAGAGTTGGAGGTGTGTTAGACAAGGGAAGGAGGGTTGGAGGGTGTGTTAGAGACAGGAAGAAGGTTAGTAGGTATGTCAGACAAGGAAGGAGTGTTAGGGATCTGGGAGACAAGGAAGAAGTGTTGGAGGATTTGGGAGACAAGGAAGAAGTGGTTAGGGATTTTGGGAGACAAGGAAGGAGTGTTAGAGATCTGGGAGACAACAAGGAGGAAGTGTTAGGGATCTGGGAGACAAGGAAGGAAGTGTTAGGGATCTGGGAGATAAGGGAGGAGTGTTAGGGATCTGGGAGACGACGAAGAAGGTTAGGGATCTTGGAAACAAGGAGGAGTGTTTAGGGATTTGGGAGACAAGGAAGGAGTGTTAGGGATCTGGGAGACAAGGAAGAAGTGTTAGGGATCTGGGAGACAAGGGAGGAGTGTTTAGGGATCTGGGAAGACAAGGAAGGAGTGTTAGGGATCTGGGAGACAAGGGTTATGGAGGAGTGTTAGGGATCTGGGAGACAAGGAAGGAGTGTTAGGGATCTGGGAGACAAGGGAGGAGTGTTAGGGATCTGGGAGACAAGGGAGGAGTGTTAGGGATCTGGGAGACAAGTGGGAGGAGTGTTAGGGATCTGGGAGACAAGGGAGGAGTGTTAGGGATCTGGGAGACAAGGGAGGAGTGTCAGGGATCTGGGAGACAAGGGAGGAGTGTTAGGGATCTGGGAGACAAGGGAGGAGTGTTAGGGATCTGGGAGACAAGGAGGAGTGTTACTGGGATCTGGGAACAAGGAAGGAGGATTAGGGACCTGGGATGCAAGGAAGAAGGATTTGGGGACCTGGGAGGGGAAGGACTAAGGTTTGGGGGTGGGGGAGACTAGGAGGAGGTGACTGGGGAATTTGAAACAGGGGTAAGTAAGAGAGAGTGGCAGAAGGAGGGGGTGGCATCAGAGAAAAGGGGGGAGAAGAGGAATATCCATAAGAAACCGTGCAAGTGCGAGAGAACCCCCTCTCCACCACCCCTCCCCCCTCCCCTTTTCCTCTTCCTCCGTCTTCAATCCGCTTCCCCACTTGTGTGTAGATGTGAGTGTGTGTGTGTGTGTGCGCGCGCGCGCGCGCGCGCGTGCGCCGGCGTGTACGTGTATTGTGTGTGGAAACAAACACTTAGAAGTGGGTTCTTTGTCTTTTCTTTGCCCAAACTCGAAAAGGCTTCGGAGGACCTCCGGTCGAAGGACAATGAGCAGAAACTGGGTGGATACGCCCGCTGTGCCCCACCCCACCCTACTCCACTTTCATCCCCCCCCCTCCCCCCTGCCAACCCTTTCAAACCCCCCCCCCCCCTTCCTTCCTCCCTTTCCCTCCCCCTCCCCCTTTTCCCGCTCTCCTCCATGCAGTCGCGATGGTTCTTATAATGATAATGACAACGAAGTGTGGAAACAAGTGCACGCGACTCTCGTCTTAACCACGAGGGGAGCTAATGAAATTTGGCGAAGACACAGCAGGCAGCAGTTCTCAACCTATGACTGACTTGACTTGTCATTACTGGGAAGTGTGTTTTGGGCAGATGAGGTGAGGGAAGGGGTGGGGGTGGGGGTTGAATGGAAAGACAACGGAGGAGGCGGGAGTATTGTCTAAGGACTGCAGCTGTGTGTCTATCTGTGGATGATACATAGACAGATGTTTGGGTTGTGTGTTTCGTTTTTTTTCTTCTTTTTTTTTTTTTTTTTTTTTTTTTTTTTTTTTTTTTTTGCCTTCCTTCCTCTCTATTTTCGATTCCCTTCCCTGGGCCGTCTTGTAATTTTCTTTAGGTTGACCTCTCTGTCCGTAGTTCTCCCTCTCTGTCTGACTGTCTGTCTGTCTGTCTGTCTGTCTGTCTGTCCTCTCTCTCTCTCTCTCTCTCCTCTCTCTCTCTCTCTCTCTGTCTTTTTGATTACTTCTTCTCCTCCTCTCCTCCTCCTCCTCCTCCTTCTTCTTCTCCTCCTCCTCCTCCTTCTCCTCCTCCTCCTCCTCCTCCTTCTCTTCTCCTCCTCCTTCTTCTTCTCCTTCTCTTCCTCCTCCTTCTCCTCCTTCTCCTCCTTCCTCTCCTCTTCTACCTTCTTCTTCTTCTTCTCCTTCATCTCTTCTTCTCCTCCTCTCCTTCTCCTTCTTCTTGTTCTTCTTCTTCTTCTTCTTCTTCTTTTTCTTCGTCTTTTCTTCTTCTTCTCCTTCTCCTCCTCCTCCTCCTTCTCCTTCTCCTCCTCCTCCTTCTTCTTCTTCCTCCTCCTTCTTCTTCTTCTGTCAGGCCTGATAGGGCCTCCCTGGTCGACTTAGTTCTACACATCACGGAATGTCTTCACTTCTGCTCTCCTCTTCGTCCTCCCCCTCTCCTCTTTTCTTCTTCCTTTGCTTCTCCTTCTCCTTCTCCTGTTGCCCCTTCTTCTTCCTTCTTCTTACTTTCTTTCTGCGTCTTCTCCTTCTTCTTTCTTCTTCCTTCTTCTTCTTCTTCTCTTCTCCTTCACCTCTTTTTTCCCCCCTCCTCCTCCTCCTCCTTTTTCTTGTTCTGTTCTACCTGTCGTACTCCTCTGTCTCTTTTTTTTTCCTCTCCTTTTTTTCCCCTCTCTTTTTTTTTCTTTTTTTTTTTTTATCTTTTACTCACCCTTCTGCTTTTCCTCATTCTTCTTCTCTTTTTTCTTTTTTTCCCTTCTTTTTTCTTCTCTTCTTCTTCTTCTTCTTCTTTCTTCTTCTTCCTCCTCTTTCTTCTTCTTCCCTCGTCGTCGTCGTCGTACATTCTTCGTCCTCGTCCTCCCCCTCTTCCTCCTCATTCTCCTCCTCATTCTCCTCCTCCACCTCCTTCTCCTCGTCATCCTCCTCCTTCTTCTTCTTCTCGTCCTTGTTCCTCCTCCTCCTCCTGCGTCTCTCTTCTTCCCCCTTCCTCCATTCCCCTTTCCTCCGCCCCCCCCCCCCCCCCCCCTCCTCCTCCTCCTCCTACTTATCTGTGGTCTCCTCCTCCTCCTTTTTCCTCCCCCTTTTCCATCCTTTTTCTTCGTCTTCTACTTTTTTTTTTCCCTTTCTTCTTCTTTCTCTCTTGCGCCGCCTCCTTCTCTCTTTTAATTTCACCCCCCCCCCGCCCTTTTTTTTTTTTTTTTTTTTTTTTTTCTCATTTGGTGGAGAGGGAGGTAGGATATTCCCTGAAGTCATGCTATAGACCCCAGCCGCCGTCCCCGCCCGTGAGTGACATTCACGGAAGCAGAGGTTTAAAGGATCCTCATCTTGGACTTGGAGGTTTTGGGAACCAAAGAAGGCGAGATCCTGTTTTTTTTTTTTTTTTTTTTTTTTTTTTTTTTTTTTTGCGGGTCACGTAAAGTGTTCTATTAAAAGAAAACAAAAAAAAATTTAAAGAAAAAAAGAAAAGAGAAGAAAAAAAGAATTAAAGAAAAAACAAAAAAGCTCGTGCAGGTTTTGGCCCGACCGCCAAGAGGACAACAGTCTTTCAAGGCTCATTGTTAGAAAAGCACATCAAGCTCCCCCCCCCCCCCCAGTCTGTCTTACCTTCCGTGTCAGTTCAATGACATTGCTCCCACACCGCTTATTCCGGCTGTCTGTTCATAGACAGACCCTGACTTTGGCAGTCTTTTTTTTTTTGGGGGGGGGGGGGGGGGGGGAGAGAAGGGGCGGAAGGGGCGGGTTGGCACTTTTCAAAAAAAAAAAAAAGTGATCGTACCCTTTCTGTCATCAGCATGGTGTTTTAAGACGAGGCTGTGGGTGGGCCTGGCTATCTCTGCTTTAATCAGAAAATCGGGGGGGAGGGGCTGTGGGGGGGGGGGGGGGGGGGGAGGGAGGGGGGACAGGGCTGAGTAGTATCACTGCTTGAGAGTGAAGTTGAAACTCCGCGAAGTCAGTGGAGGTGCCATCCGTTTTCCCTCTGCGTGTGTGAGAGCTGGACACAGATTGCATTGTTTGAGCGGGAGAAACCTTTGGCTTGTGTAGCGTTTGTGTAGTGTGTGTGTGTGGGTGCGTGTGTGTGTGCGTGCGTGCGTGCGTGCGTGCGTGTGTGTGTGTGGTGTGTGTGTGTTTGTGTGCGCGCGTGTGTGTGTGTGGTTTGCATGTGCACGCTTTTCGACGAATTCCACCCATCCCATGCAATGAACTCATGACTGTCAGACACCAACTCCACACAAAGGCTGCCAGCCAAGAACCAAGCGCCTAAAGTGCCCCTCTACGGGCCTGTATCAGGCCACGACTCACAGTTCATTGATCAGTCCACAGGGTACAGTTGAGCTTGGACGTCCTTCATGATCAGTCCACAGGGTACAGTTGAGCTTGGACGTCCTA
>JADBJO010007063.1:112500-115000 GCA_016801955.1 Conus betulinus
GTGTGTGTGTGTGTGTGTGTGTGTGTGTGTGTGTGTGTGTGTTGTTGATAACGTTGCAATCTCTTGTGTGCGTGTGTGTGTGGTGTGTGTGTGTGTGTGTGTGTGTGTGTGTTGTGTGTTGATTTGTTTGATTAGCGTTGCATCTCTCTCTCTCTCTCTCTCTCTCTCTCTCTCTCTCTCTCTCTCTCTCTCCTCTCTCTCTCTCTCTCTCTCTCTCTCTCTCTCTTTCATGTCGTTCGCTTCGCAACGTAAAATCAAAGGTTTTTTTTTTTCTCTCTCTCTCTCTCTCTTCTAGGTCTTCAGTACTGCCTTCTCTCCACCACACCACACCCCCCCACCCCAAAAGCCACACCCTCTAGCTCCCCTCCCCAACCACCCCCCCCCCCCACCCCAACCGCCCTCACCCCCCCCCCCCACCCCCCCTCCCCCCCCCCCCCCCCCCCCCCCCCTCCGTCTCAGCCCTACTTTATGATGAGTGCTCTCCCCTGAGACGGCTCCGTCCCCATACTTCACTTGCCTGTCAGGTTTGCGCGGACCCCCCCACCACCCACTGTGTCTTTCCGTCCCACGGTCTGAAGAATCCCGTCTCCGGAACTTCTGCCAGGATGCCGGCTGGCTGACCCTGCTGGTTGGCTGGCACCCACGGGGTCCTTTCTCCCTCTGTCTTGCAATGGAATGATGCCCCCCACATCGCCTTCCGACTTCAGACATCGTCTGGGGGAAGCGCATCGGAGGCCCGAGTTCTTGGGTGCTCTTGCCTCTCCTTTCCTTTCCTTTCCTTTCTTTCTTCTCCCTTCCTCCCTCTTTTCTCTCTCTCTCTCTCTCTCTTCTCTCTCTCTCTCTCTCTCTCTCTCTCTCTCTCTCTCTCTCTCTCTTTCTGTCCCCAGCCCCATCACCTGCGCGTAAGGTACTTTCACTGACACTGTTTTTGAGAGAGAGAGAGAGAGAGAGAGAGAGAGAGAGAGAGAGAGATAATACTATCATTTTCTTTCGACCTGTGGGGGGTGGTTGGTGGGGTGGGGTGGGGGTGGGGTTGGGGAGAGAGCTAGAGGATGTGGTTTTTTGAGGGTGGGGGTGTTGTGGTGGAGAGGAGGCAGTAGTGGTGGAGAGGAGGCAGTACTGAAGACCTAAATGAGAGAGAAAAAAAAAAAACTTTGATTTTACGTTGCGAAGTGAATGACATGAAGAGAGAGAGAGAGGGTTTGGGAGAGAGAGAGAGAGAGAGAGAGAGAGAGAGAGAGAGTTTGCGACGAGAGAGAGAGAGAGTTTTCCGAGAGAGAGAGAGAGAGAGAGAGAGAGAAATACTTTCATTTTCTTTCGACCTGCCAGAGAGAGAGAGAGAGAGGGGTGCTAACTTTTAGTTTCGACCTGACTATGTCAACGAAGCTGGAACAAAACAAAAACAAAATCGAACAGAATGAAAAACAAAATGACGGGTGTGTTTATTGAGGAGAGTGTTGTGTTCTCCTTGGTTTTTGTTGTTGTTGTTGTTGCTGTTGTTGTACTTTTTTTTTCTTCCTAGTTCTAGTTGTGTTTCACCACGTGGATGTTGTTGTTGTTGTTGTAGACTATGTTTTCTCTCATATGACTTTAAAAAAATTCATTTTTTTCCCTTTTTTTTTTTTCCTTGTTGCTGGAAGAGGCGGGATACTTGAGGTGAAAATAAATGAATGCTCCAGGACATCAGTTTCCATGTATATATATATATATATATATATATATATATATATATATATATATATATATATATATAAAGTAGGGGGGGGGGGAGCGGTGGCGATAATGCTCAATATTAGCCTCAGCTGCAGAACAGCTGAACAATAGGTTTTTAATGTTTGTCTTGTCTTGATAATTGGGCTTGCTGCACGTGCCAGTGGTGAGATTGTTGTCTTCATGTGTGTCCGTCTGTACACCCCCTTTCTTCTATGTGACAGACTGTAGCAGCTCAAGCCGTCCACCCTGGAATGCCTGTGTGTGCCCTAAGGTCTCTTGATTATTTATTTATTTATTTATTTATTTATTTATTTTATCCATTCATTTTGGCAACGGCATGTCGGTGATTGTTTTTTTCACTCTGTCACCGAGGACGCGATGTTTTCACCCCCGTTTGTTGGCTGGTTGTCTGTCTGTCTGTCTGTCTGTCTGTCTGTCTGTCTGCCTGCCTGCCTGTCTGCCTGCTGCCTGCCTGCTGCCTGCCTGCCTGTCTGTCTGTCTGTCTGTCTGCAAAGTAAGGGGAACATCACTGAACCAATAATTCTAATAACAATAATGATGATGATGATGATGATGATGATAATAATGATAATAATAGATATGTATGGCTGAGCGCTTACAAAGTTCTCATTACTCGCCCACACACCACACACACATACACGCCTATCCTCACACAAACACATGCACACACGCAAGCACGCGCGCGCATGCACACGGAGGATGTCCGCGCCTACACACACACACGCGCGCGCGCGCGCGCACACACACACACACACACACATACACA
>JADBJO010007064.1:5000-7500 GCA_016801955.1 Conus betulinus
TCCAATCGAACTTAAAATCGTGACAATGCCGCCCCAAAAAGAGAACCCGGCTCACACACTCTTCTTCTGCTACGGCCAGAGTTCAACGTTCTCGATCAGAAGAAAGCAGTGAAGAGAGATATGCAAGACAACAGAAAGACAGAAAACGCAAGGCAGCACGTAGACACCAAGCGACAACCGAACAGAGGGAAGGTAGACGAAAAAGCGACAGAGAACGCAAAGCAGCACGTAGAGAGCATGAAACTTTAGAACAGAGGGGAAGTAGACGAAAAAGTGTTAGCGAACGCAAAGCAACAATAGACAGCAAGGAAGTCAGCAGCATAGACAGATTAGAATAATAGAACAAGAACATGACAGACGTGTGAGCGCTTGGGGTTTATCACAACCACCCAAAGATGGCTTAACTCAGGATTTCATTACAGCGCTTCAACCCTCTACAGTATAGTAACCACAAGGACGTGTTCATCGGCACTTTGTCAGCAGAGTGCCCACATTGCCATGCTCTGAAGTGGAGAGAGGAGGGCACCAGGAATCTGCTGCAACAGTGGCAAGGTCAGACTGCCACCCCTGATTGAACCGCCAGAGCCTCTTCGATCCTATCTCCTTGGGAACTCTGCAGACACTAGTCATGTCCTTTCAAAACATACGAAAGTACAATACCAGATGATAACTCTGCTTTCCAAATGACTAGCTTCGGATGTGCACGGGAGGTAAAGCTGCCTGGACACATGCCTACATTCAAGGTGCAGGGACAGGTCTACCACAGCACTGGGTCCCCCTGATGCCGCAGCCATCAACCCAGCCATAGTTTCTCCAGATTGACTGTATGGGAGACAGTGAAAAGAAGCTACCAGACGCTGCGAGGTTATGCCAGGGTGAAAACCAGAGACCATTCAGCGCCTGCAAGCCACGCTGCACTCTCACAACCCTTATGTAGCCAGCTTCAAGACAGCCCTGGACAAAGCGCACTTGCCTGAGCACAGGAAGTAAATGGTTTGAACGAGGGCTGAAGACCTGAATAATGTAGGCCTAAAGACCTCACTCTCTGTGTCTCTGTCTCTGTCTGTCTGTCTGTCTGCCTGCCTGCCTGTCTCTCTCTCTCTCTCTCTCTCTCTCTCTCTCTCTCTCTCTCTCTCTCTCTCTCTCTCTCTCTCTCTCTCTCTCTCTCTCTCTCATAATACCCGGGCGATGCCGAGTAAACGGCCAGTATATATGTGTATATGAGATACTGGGTTCAAGCAGTCAACCTTCAATATAGTGCAAAGAAGCAAACGATTGTAGCTAAGTACGTAAATATCAATGCTAAGAATTCAAACTGTGTAGTAGAAAAAAAGAAAATTACGGCATTTTTCATCATTCCAAATGACATTCAAAATGACTATGCAGTTTTTCAACAACGTAACCATTCACATAAGTGCCGCACACAGGCATTCATATTCACCGTAGTAAATCATTTCCGTTCGGAGCCACTACAACTGTTTGAGAGACAGAGAGAGAGAGAGAGAGAGAGAGAGAGAGAGAGAGAGAGAGAGAGAGAGAGAGAGAGAGAGAGAGAGAGAGTGTGTGTGTGTGTGGTGTGTGTGCGTGAGTGCGTGCGTGCGTGCGTGCGTGCGTGCGTGCGTGTGGTGTGTGTGTGTGTGTGTGTGTGTGTGTGTGTGTGTGTGTGTGTGTGTTTTCAAGTACTTTACGCAGCGTGATGACCTTATTGAAAAAACGTTTTCGTTCTCTTCTCTACTATAAATGATAGTAAGATGGACGTTCATGCTTCAAGTAGCCAGACAATGACAGAGAGAGAGAGAGAGAGAGAGAGAGGGGGGGGGGAGAAATGCAGACAGACAGACAGACAGACAGATAGAGGCAGATTCAGAGAAGAGAGACCGAGACACCGAGACCCAAAAAAAAAAAAAAAAGACTCAGAGAAACAAGATAAATACAGAAAGACAAATAATCAAATGAGAGAGAGAGAGAGAGAGAGAGAGAGAGAGAGAGAGAGAGAGAGAGAGAGACAGAGAGAGACAGAGACAGAGAGAGAGAGAGAGAGAGATCACAACGACAATGACAATGGCAATGTCTTAATGTTAGGCTTCCAGCCTGTAATCATGGGTACACGTAAACAATGTAGTAGCTGTCCAAACAGACGAATGATAGGGATCGACTTAAATTGCAGCGATGATATGTTCTTGCCTGTGTCTCAGTGCATGAAAAATGCACATAACTACATCACGAATGACTCATTTCCTCACTACACAATAAATGCCGGCACTTTACCTCGGTTGACCAAATAACCTTTAAATGCTTTGAGAGAGAGAGAGAGAGAGAGAGAGAGGGGAGAGAGAGAGAGAGAGAGAGGGGGGGGGGGAGAGAGGAGAGAGAGAGAGAGAGAGAGAGAGAGAGGGAGGGAGGGAGGGAGAGAGAGAGAGAGAGAGAGAGAGAGAGAGAGAGGGGGGGGGTCTGTGGAGGGATGGGGTTGGTGCCTTGGTATCGAATCCAGGCATGAAAA
>JADBJO010007064.1:17500-27500 GCA_016801955.1 Conus betulinus
GAAACAGTCCCTATGTTAGTAACAGTGGGAACTACTAGTGTGATGTACAATTCAGGGAGGCTTGCCATGTGAGCAGTCCTTTGGGTGTACTTCTTTTCCGGGCAAACATATGCCATTAGAAACAAGAAATGCGCTTTGTTTTGAAGAGAGAGAGAGAGAGAGAGAGAGAGAGAGAGAGAGAGAGAGAGAGAGAGAGAGAGAGAGAGAAGCAGTCCTTAAAAAAAAAAAAAAAAAAAAAAAAAAAAAAAAAAAAAAAAAAAAAAAAAAACGACTTTCGGATGCGCGGGATTATTCTCAAACGTTCAGAATGTCAGTACGATGAGCATGAATGCAAAATACAGAACAAACAAAAAAACCGGAACACATCAAACAAAACGGTTCTTTTATTAGTCCATTTGTTGTTGTTGTTGTTGTTGTCGTTGTTGTTGTTGTGTGTTCCATTTACATCAAGTTATACGTTGATGCATTTGTTCTCTCACGTTTGCTGTCTTCTTCTCAGCTGTGTGTTCATAGCTTCATTCATGATTCTCCCAATGCCATCACTTTAGGGGATTCATGCTCAATTCCATTGAGTCATCCCAGTGCCATCAGTTTAGGGGGAGATGGGTGGGTGGTGGGGGTCAATTGGAATCGTGGGAAAACTGTTAGAAATGAAGGAGTGACACTGACTCACTCAGACTTTACATCAGAACAAGTGGGACCAAAACACATCCTGAAGTAAAGACACGGATAAGGTGAAAGTCCCTGAAGGTCAACACAACCCGTGTGACCAGCAAACCGACCGTCTCCATCCTCCAACCTTGACACTTCGATTTCTGTCACGAAAGAAACCAGGGTCATGGCGTGAGTAATCTCCGTTCCCTCTCCTGGGATCGAAGCTATTAGTCAAGTGTGAGACAGCAAAGCGGAGAGTACTGGTATAAAACATAGCCAGGTCCTATAAAACGTTCATCTTTTAAATGTGCACTGACATGAAAGCATAATGTGTTGGTCTTCAAGGAAAAGGGGAATTCGCCCTTTTTTTTTATTTGGATGAATACAAACATGAGTAGAAGATACTTGTAGGCTGCGGTAAAAGAATGGATTTGCACGAAAAAATTCACGCATTAAAATAATGCACCGAAAAAGGACTTGCCAATGACGGTCAACAGCAACGGACAAACATCAATACCCAGTTCGGAACAGTGTTATTGGAACATGGAGATACTGACACATAGGAAATGTAATTATGTTCCTGGAAAATGTTTTCAGAAATATAAACAAGTTTATGTGTATTCTCATTTGATTACAGAATCGCATCTCTTTCTCTCTCTCTCTCTCTCTCTCTCTCTCTCTCTCTCTCTCTCCTCTCTCTCTCTCTGGTCTCTCTCTGTCTGTCTGTCTGTCTCTCTCTCTCTCTCTCTCTCTCTCTCCTCTCTCTCTCTCTCTCGCTCTCTCTACCGCGGCCAATCCAGGCCAGGCCATTGCTTTTCCCGCCACATGCCCGGCAACAGCATTCCTCAGGAGTCAGCCAATGGCAAGTCATTTGAAGGCAACCCACCATAGGAGACAGTGCTCTCTGCCAGTCCCTCCAGTGGAGTTTAGTGGCCCCTCTTCTGATCCACCATCAGTAGGATACTATCTGTTTAGCCCCTTACTGACGACAATAGTTGATTGAGGCACGGAGCCAGCGTGAGTGAACGTTCCCCTGTTGGAGGGCATGTGTCTATCTGTCTATTCATCATTTTTCCATCATGTATTCAGTTATGTATTTATCTCTTTTTAGATTTTCTTTTTGTTCATTCCCTTTCAATGCATATGCCTATTTTCATGTTTGTTACAACATCACAAAGAATCAAGTTTCATGGCGAATGTTACTGCTTATTTGTCCGATACATGCGGTATGTTTTGAACGTGAATGCTGCTCGCCGCAATTTTCTTTTGTTGTAAGGGTAAAACTACATGTAAAAGGCGAACAATGTTGCACCTGACTTCTTTTTTTTATTTCTTATTACTTGCAACCACACACACACACACACACACACACACACACACACACACACACACACACACACACACACACTCCTAAATCATAGCCTACTTGGAATGATACAGCTGCATCACAATAGAACCCAATCAGTCTACAGACTCTTTTTAATAAACAGATGCGATCAAACAGAATTCTCATGAAATTGCCTCACCAAAAACAACAAAAACCCACCCCCCAAAATCATAAAGGAAGTGGGTTTGTTTTTTTTTTTTTTTATTTTTTCAAAGCAAAAGAAACGAACATGAAAAGTCAAATCAATACAATACCATTGACAATTGTCTGATTTCATTTCATTAGTTTCTTTTGGGCACTCTGATTTTTTTTTACGTTAAATATCAATCTGCCAATGCCATGTCCTTGAATTTGACAGTAATTGCACCATTAAGATTAATTGTCCCCGTGTGTTAGACAGAATCTGCGCTTGAATTACAAGGAATTCAAACTTCCCCTGTTATTACAGAAGGGAGAATTAAGACAACAGCAATGGGAAGAGCGACGACTAGAAGATGGTGCGGCAAAGATGGATGGGGTAAAAAACACGGAGTCAAGGAACAAGCAGCTGGTGATTTACTTTTCCAAGTGTTCTTAGTCTGGCTGCTGCTGCTCTTTGTTAGTCTTTTGCTGGTTATTTCCTTCACGGTGTTTTTGCTTGTCTGTTCGCTTGTTAGCTTGCTATCATTATCATTTTTTTTTTCTATTTATTTGTTTATTTGTTCGTTTTTTTTTACCTTTCCTTCATCTTTGATATTTAGGTGGGTGAATGACACTTGTCTGTTTGTTCATCAACGTGTTTCTGTGTTTCACTCAAACTTCTTTCTTCTCGAACATAAACCTTGTCCATAACATGTACAGCAAAATCCTTGCCTGAGAAACAAGTCAAGACTAAGTTGTGCAGAGAAGGCCTGAAATCAGAACCTGAACATAGATGTAAATTCTTCATTTTGAAGTTGGAATAGGTGGCTCCAAACGGGAAACGAAATTTGGGTTTGATAGAATGTTGTGTAAAGGCGTTCTCAGTTCACAGGATGATAAACTGTTGTGTGTCAAGGCATTGCCAGTTCACTGAATGTTAAAGTATTTTGTCAAGGCATTGTCAGTTCACAGAATGACAAAGTATTGTGTCAAGGCATTGTCAGTTCACAGAATGAAAAGTGTTGTGTCGAGGCATTGTCAGTTCACAGAATGATAGTGTTGTGTCGAGGCATTCTCAGTTCACAGAATGATAAAGTGTTGTGTGTCGAGGCATTGTCAGTTCACAGAATGATAAAGTGTTGTGTGTGTCGAGGCATTGTCTGTTCACAGAATGATAACGTGTTGTGTCGAGGCATTGTCAGTTCACAGAATGATAAAGAGTTGTGTCGAGGCATTGTCAGTTCACAGAATGATAAAGTGTTGTGTCGAGGCATTGTCAGTTCACAGAATGATAGTGTTGTGTCGAGGCATTGTCTGTTCACAGAATGATAGTTTTGTGTCGAGGCATTGTCTGTTCACAGAATGATAGTTTTGTGTCGAGGCATTGTCTGTTCACAGAATGATAGTGTTGTGTCAAGGCATTGTCAGTTCACAGAATGATAAATAAAGAGTTGTGTCGAGGCATTGTCAGTTCACAGAATGATAAAGTGTTGTGTCGAAGCATTGTCTGTTCACAGAATGCAGACCTCGATCAGAGCTCGGTGTGGCTGACTGATGGCCATCCTTGCTGGGGAGCAGAGAGGAGTCTGTCCACTCCATCACCTGGCAGCTGCAGCGAACGTTGTGTACCACTTCCACACCAAACGATGGTCCTTAGACTGAACATCCAAGCTCCGCCAGAAGAGGATAGATCACTCTCTGAGAGAGAGAGAGAGAGAGAGAGAGAGAGAGAGAGAGAGAGAGAGAGAGATTCACATTTTGACGGAAACTCCTCTCAGTTCTGTTTCCTTTTCCTTGAAGTCAAAATCTGATGCAAAGTTGCCGGCCACTATTAGTGTATGCTTAGATCTAAAAGAAAACACTTTCTCACCAGTCACAAGTTTTTTTTTTTTTAGTCCAACGACCAATAAAGACTATCCCCTTTTTTCTGCATTGAAGTCTTTTCAAGCCAGCGTGAGCATATACCCGGTGTAGGAAAGGAGAAATTAAACTGTCATGCTTTGATTGTTCAGTCCATGTGGCTGGCATATGATTTCAATGCTTCCTTCAGAATCAAACGATAGGTCAATTCACCTTATGTATGCAGAACCTAGACACGTTATGCTGATGACTATGTCGAGTTTCTTGAAATGGCGTCACTTTCAGTGTTTTCTTTACATGTCATTTCAATAAGCTCACAAGAAATGAATAAGGAAGTGGCCTAAAATCTGCTGTAAGCACACACATAACGTGATCGTTTCTAACATTTGATGCTACTTTTTACACCTTCAAAGTCAGCAAGGAAAACGCTCTACCTAATACGTTGGCTGACTGGACACTTACAAACGTTTAATATCAAAAACTGATTTCAAATCATTGGATACTGCATTACTAAAATAATCAGATGTCAGAAAGTGCTAATATTCAACTAGAGCATGTAAGCTTGCAACAATACTGCAGTAAACACGAATTACTGATTTTGCTTTTTTTCATCTCTCTAATTTTGCTTTGTATATAAAATCAGCATTGTGACAAGATGGATGAGTAGTAGGTGGGTTCTCTAGGGGAAGGACTTGGGATACTTTCTCGATGGGAATTATCTGAACATTTCACCTACACCCTCTCTCTTATTAGTGGTGGAAGGAGCAACTTTCCGGTACAAATCATCAAGGAAATTTTTATTTGTTCTGGATATTGTTAAAATAATGAAGAATGGCTCTGAGATATATTTTCCTTGGGCCTGTACTCTTAGAAGTACTTGTAGCTCTGAGAGACAGAATGGAAGAGAGAGGTTCAAACATTCAACATTTGATTGAACAACAGAGAACTGACACATGTTAAGTGCACTTTCACACATCAACTTTTATTACTTACACATAGGTAAGAAATGGCATGTCACTTCCATAGGCTGGGTTTCAGTTCTCATTGGACTACCACAATGAGGGGCCTTCCTCACTCCTACTTTACTTGCTTGCACTCTGTGCAGCAAGCTTAAATTGGCATACAGGGGGTCTGTCTAAGTACACTGAATGTATATGGTTATTATACATCCACTTCGCTTGCAACACACCACAGTGCTGTAGCCGAAGTGGTACTCATAGACAGGTTCTCAGGGTTCCATCATAAAGTGAGGGTAAGGGTCTGATGGGTTTGAGTCCACAGGTGGTAAGGTAACTTAGGCTTTGCTTCAGAGAGGGTAGTTGATCTCTCCTGTGGCTGGTGACTGCCCCACTGGTGTAGACTGGTTGTCTGGTGTCACCCTGGTTTACAGTGATGCCATGGTGGTCTGGCGTTTCCCCCAGCTTTTGGCAAAGCCCCAGCTCTGGTTCAGCCGCAATGTGTAGCGTGACCAGGGTCCCAGTTCTGCGATAAAGAGAACTTGGTCTGTAGGTGAGAATCTGATGGCTGGTTTGTTGAGTGCATACATTTACCCTTTTTCTCTTTCTTTCAGAAGAGATGTGAGACTCAGTCAGCAAGTTTTCTCCATGGTAGAGTTTCTGCTATAACTATTAATTTCCACTTTTGTTTAAAGGCTAAGTTAAGCTTACAAAAGGGTAGGAGACAGTAATACAATGTTACACAGTTTCAATCAAACAACTCTTCCATATTTCTTATAAATTAAATCACACTGACTTGGGCTACACTTAGTCCAAGTACGCATGAGGTGTAGACTCAAAGTCATACACTACAAATCATTCCAACAATCACCTTTTTTTTTTTTTTTAATAAATTAGAGTAGCAGTTTTGAACCTAGCATTGGCATATTGTTTTCCTGATCAAAATTAATCATTGAATTATTAGTATCAGTAACAGACAGAATTGCATACTGGCAAAAGTCAATGTGAACACAAAGAATAGTGGTCAGATTGTTACAAAGAATTAATCATAACCACCAGGAGAGAGCGTTTGCCAGGTGAGGGCAAGCAAACTCCTACACACAGAATAATCAATTATCATTTTGATAAATGTTGCATTTGTACAAAGTTACAGTGTTAACACACACAGCATACATAAAATCAATACATACATCAAAAATGTCCGAGTTCCAACTCACTTTTCCTGGGAATGAGCAGTGAAAGAGACTGGAAGTCAAGGAGTACCAGGGGGTTTACTAGGCCTTCCCTAATCGTCTCTTTGTCTTCCTCTGTTCTTGACTACAGGCAGTCCTGAGGGGTCAGTGAAGCTGCGACCCTGTGTGCCTGGTATATGGATTTCTCAATTGCCGAATCAGATTTTGACAACCTGCCATTCACACATGAAGGGTGAGAGGGGAGGGATTTAGTCTTACCACCACTCACCTCGGAAATTGTTTGACCCTAATTGGAACCAGTTAATTTATGCGTCCGTAAAGGCGAATGCTGCTTCAGACCCTTGCAGGGGGAAACCACAATGACATAATTTACCAGATGTCCGCGAGTGCATGGACGGTAGATATAGGGGGGGGGGGGGGGGGGGGGGGGGGAGACTGAGGGAGGTTTGACGATTGCCTTTGTGTCAGCTACGGCCGCACGTGGCTCAGGTGGAGGGCGGGGGGGGGGAGTGGTGGTGGTGGAGCAGAGCACGGCAGCGGCGTGGTGTCTTTGTTTTCCCCCCTGAGAAGGGGATGAGGGGGGGGGGGGGGGGGGGGGAGGGTGTGTGAAGATAGCGCTGGGAAAGGGGGGGGGGGGGGTGTGTGAGACGGGCAATTGTCACAACGCTATTGAAATTTTACTGCGTTGTAGCTACTCCGGTGTGGGGTGGTGATACCTAAAAGAGGAAGGGAGGGTCGGCCGATAAGAACGAAAGGCGTCACGCATTTACCGTGATGCAATTTTTTTCTGTGTAACAGATAGTCCAAGCCATGTGACTCACACCCTTCTAAGAGGGAGAGGAAAAGAGGAAAGGGGAAGATGGGGCAGGGGGTTTAGAGGGGAGAGTGGGCATAGATTTGAAATCTATTCTTTGGTATGGGGTTTTAGCGGACCTATCGGACGGTTTGGTCAAGGGTTTCGTCACATGCATTCCTTTGCATGTCGATTTGATCAGTTCTTTGCATTTTCCATTTTTGCACTAAACGCTGCAGTGTGATCTATCACATTCTGTGAATGCCATAAGTGCCTTTCTTCTGTTTAAATAAGATATTATGGTTTGAAAACAACATTCGATAAAACGTTAGTTGAATCAATTCTAATGAATTCCAAAATCACTCTACAGGTGATGAGTTCTCACGAACTGCAACATTATCTATAAGAAAATGTCAAATTCCAGCAGGAATTGTCAGTATGCTGATGCATTTGACATGCATAAAAGTAACACATATTTAGCAAAAAGAATCGCAGGCTACCAGTTGATCAGTTCAGAAGCCATCTCATTGTCTCAAATGAACATCATTATCCCCTAAATATGTCTAAAACCACATCATCGCACACACACACACACACACACACACACACACACACACACACACACACACCACACACACACAGATAGAAAAGAGAGAGAGAGAGAGAGAGAGAGAGAGAGAGAGAGAGAGAGAGAGAGAGAGAGAGAGAACTCTGAACTCTGAAAACGTTTACTGCAAGGCCACCACACACCCCTGTATGCAAAGGAGGTACATGTATCATGTAAAGACACAAAATGAGAAAACTCACACAGACCAGACTATAAAGAATCTACAAAACAAAAATGTATCATTTCCTAATTGCATAGGATAAACCAACTGGGAATTGCTTTCAGGTATTTTCTATGCAGTTTCCCCATTTTTACCCTTTTAATACAGAAACGGCAAAAAAAAAAAAAAAAAAAAAAAAAAAAAAAAACCACTCTGCTTTGGTAAACCACACCCCTGGCAGGTGTTGTAGTCATCATGGGGGGTGTGAGGTGTGGTAAGCACTCCACTCTGGAACCACACCCCTGGCAGGTGTTGTAGTCGTCATGGGTTGTGACGTGCAGTAAGCACTCCACTCTGGAAAACCACACCCCTGGCAGGTGTTGTAGTCGTCATGGGTTGTGACGACGAGCAGTAAGCACTCCACTCTGGAAAACCACACCCCTGGCAGGTGTTGTAGTCGTCATGGGTTGTGACGTGCAGTAAGCACTCCACTCTGGAAACCACACCTCTGGCAGGTGTTGTAGTCATCATGGGGTGTGAGGTGTGGTGAGCACTCCACTCTGGAAAAACACACCCCTGGCAGGTGTTGTAGTCGTCATGGGTTGTGACGTGCAGTAAGCACTCCACTCTGGGAAACCACACCTCTGGCAGGTGTTGTAGTCATCATGGGGTGTGAGGTGTGGTGAGCACTCCACTCTGGAAACCACACACCCCTGGCAGGTGGTCAAATCATCCCTCATGGATTAACTCCAGACTGACTTCCCCCACCCTTTTCCCATGCCCCCTCCTCTCCCATGTTTTTGGTTCCAACGTCATTTCAATTCTTCGCAATTCTCAAATGTCTCAAAGAATCACGTATCAATCTGTCCACAAGGTAACTGAATCTGATGAGGTGCAGAGGGGGGGAAGGAACGGAGAAAACCTGAGACAGATTTACTCCCTACCAAGCACTGAAACTACTCAATGAATGATTGGGGCATTGCTCAGCATAACCTCACAGGGTGAATAAAGGAACGTGTCCAAACTCGCCCCCCCCCCCCCCCCCCCCTCCCCCTGATGTGAAGGGACATAACGTGGGCAGCTGCCAACATTAACCCATGGGGAGTTCTGGACCATATGCACATCCTTCATGCGGGGAGGGGGGTGGGGGAGTTGCTCTGGGACGGGACAGGAAAACGTTCTGCCTCAGGCCCAGAATCGCTTCCCTCTTAAATTCGGGTGCATTGGGTTTGATTGAGATGATGTTGTGTTGTTTGGGACTAGCCGGACATTTTGCAGGAGGGAGAGATTTTGAAATGAAATGGGAGGTCTGGTTTTACTTCCCAGCTGGTGAGTTTGGGCAGGTGTTCTTTAGGCATGTGCTCTTTGGGCATGTGCTCTTTGGGCATGTGCTCTCTCTCTCTCTCACCAGCTGCAGAGAGGTTTGGGTAGTGGAGTAGTTAAGGCATGTCGTACCGGTCTGCTGCATGAACAACCTTTGGAGGGTAGACACGTGAAACCTGAATGTGGGTCGTAAATGGCACGCATGGTTGAAACTAAACATGGCGTACTGTCCGTGTCCAGAGTGGATCACGCTGGTCATTTTGACACCACACTGGTCAACATTGTTCAGCCAATGCCTCTTCTCGTGAGCACGTGTCCCACATCTATGAGATTTTTTATGTATTGGTCCCCTGATCTATGAGATTTTTTATGTATTGGTCCCCTGATCTATGAGATGGTGTATTTATTGGTCTCCTGATCTATGAGATTTATTTATTTATTGGTCCCCTGATCTATGAGATTGTTTATTTACTGGTCCCCTGATAGTATTACTCCCCATTAATGTGCTCATCCAATCTCCCCGACATATAAACACAGACAGCTCTGTGCCGTCTTTCCTCCTTATTGTGCATATTCACTCTCCACGACAGAGAACCACAGACTGCGCCGTCCGTCTTTCATCATTGAGGCTCAACGACATAGAACCACAGAAAGGTCTGTGCTGTCTTTCAGCCCAGCCCTGGCACTCCACTAGGACCAATGAATATCAAGTCGTCCTCAGACCATCCACAAGAGGAGATCCTGCACTGCTGCCAAGTCAACTCAGTGGAGTCCAGAGGCGCCTGTTCTGATCATGGTTGTAGTTTCAAGTTGCCACTAGAACTTCATCTGATTAGGACTGGTAGAAAAAAAAAAAGATTTTAAATCGAACCCCAGTGGGATTTGATCTCACAACATGTGACTGCCATCTTGCTGCTCAGACCGACTGACTCCACCGGTTCGCATCC
>JADBJO010007064.1:42500-47500 GCA_016801955.1 Conus betulinus
AACGCTACCCAGATTGTTGAAGTCAGGACCTACACTGGACGGCTTAAAAATCACGCAACTACAAAGCTAAGAAAAGAAACCACGAACAAGAACAGAAAAATAAAGCTTTCACAAAAAAAAAAGAAGACGAGTACTGGAGGATGGAAGCAAAATGCACGGACGTAGCGCATCCGGGGTAACAAAAAATAGCTCACTGGTCGACACCCGGCCAATGAAGCAAAGAAGTCACTGCTAACGCACCAATTTACACTGGGTTGAAAAAAAAGAAACGAGTTATCTTATCAATTAAAAGTATGTACGTCCGTGACAAAATATATATATATATATATATATATATATATATATATATATATATATATATATATATATATATATATATATATATATATATATTTGGTGGTCTTTGATATATCCTTTGACTTGATAGGGTGATAGGAGGAGTTTGTTTTTAGAAAGTGTGTGTGTGTGTGTGTGTGTGTGTGTGTGTGTGTGTGTGTGTGTGTGTGTGTGTGTGTGTGTGAAATAGAAGAAAAAAAAAAAAATATATATGTGTTGTTTACCCTTTTCACTAAAGTATTATAATGATGCAAATGGTAGTGAGATCCAGAAGTGAGTGATGGAAATGGAAACTATCGAGTGTTAATGGTTGGAAGATCTATTCTGAATTCTGTTGTGGGAAGCACCACGGAAATCCTTCTGACGTATTCTGAATTGTGATGTGGGAAGATAAATAGAAATCGTTTTGATAAATATCTAAATCATCCTTTGACATGTATAATGAAAAGTCATCTGTTGATAAACAGGAATGTACGGACATTGTTTTGATATGTATGTATAATGATATTCATATGTTGATAAACACGAATGTACGGAAATCGTTTTGATATGTATGTATAATGAATATTCATCTATTGATAAACAGAAATGTACAGAACCGTTTTGATATGTATTTAAGGGTTGTTTCTGTTAATAATGAATACTTTTGTCTTGATGAAAAGGGTGAACGGAAATCCGTCTTGAAATGTATTGCTCATGTGAAGTCAAAACATTCTTGTTTTTTTGATGAAGAGACGAACGGGTATCAGTTCTTATATGCAGTGATTGTATTCTTGGTACACTGTAGAAAGGTCTCTGCGAAAATCCTTCCCCCTCCATGTCCAAGAACGTGATTTCGAAAAATCACAGAAAGTTCCATTGCACTATTGAAACTGTAGATTTCGCTATGGGCAAGTTACCAACTTCTGGTGAACTATAAAGTAACTAAGCTATGATTAAGAATAATGACCATGATGAATAATAGCCATGTTGTAAGCTAGATAATCAAGGTAGTTATGAGTTCCCCCGGGTATCCCTGGTGTGACCGGAAACTGACTGCCACTATTACCGGGTCTGGGGCGTAGCCAGGATCTACCCCTCAGTCTCCACCCTGTTGGGGTGTGGAGAGATCGATTTGGAGATCGACAGTGACCCGTTGTGCCAGGCGTGCCAGAGCCGCCGCTTCTGCCGGGCCAGAGCCGCCACTCTTGAGGTGTTAGAACCAGACCTTGTTGTGCCAGGTGTACCAGGGCCGCCGCTTCTGCCGGGCCAGAGCCGCTGCTCTTGAGGTGTTAGAACCAGACCTTGTTGTGCCAGGTGTACCAGAGCCGTCGCTCTTGCTGCATCAGGGCCATCGCTTCTGTGGTGTTAGAACCAACGACCTGTTGTGCCAGAGACGCAGCTCTTGTGTGGTGTTAGAACCAACGGTTTGCTGTGATGGAGCCGCCGCTCCTATTTGTGTTAGAGTCGCAGCTCTTGTGAGATGGAGCCGCCGCTCCTATTTGTGTTAGAGTCGCAGCTCTTGTGTGTTGGAGCCGTCGCTCCTGCGTTGGACAGTGCCGTCAGCCCGGTTCGGTGTTGGACGACGAACTGTCGTATTGGGCCGGACGTAACCTATAGTAGAAATAGTATTATTTATATATGCCTCCGTGGTGTGTACGCCTAGAGCTAAGGCGTACGTTAAAATTCCACTCTCTTGATGATATCATTGTGTTTGTGTATTTGTGTGTTGATGGCTGGGGTAGCATAAAGGAAAAACAAACACACAAACAAACAACCACCCCTCCCCCCAAAAAAAAAAAAAAAGAAAAAAAAAAAAAAAAAATTGAATTGAAACTTGTTTTCTGGCTGTCTATGTTTCAGTTGGCGTAGGTGTGAGTGTGAAGTGAACCCGTACACGCATCCAGATTTCTGAGAGTGAGAGTCAGACAAACAGACGCACGCACCGACACATTCATAACACTCACGCTGTTTTATAGTATAGCCATTGTGATGTTTACCATCGAGTACCTTACTATGTTCATGTAGTATAGCCATTGTTATGTTTACCAGCAAGTGTCTTACTTTTTTTTTTAATGTAGCCATTGTGATGTTTACCACCAAGTGTCTTACTCTCTTTTTGTAGTATAGCCAAGACAGATTGGAAGACTGGACTGAAATCTGTATCTCTTGTTAATAAAGAGTCCAATGATCTTGACATGCCGTCTGTCTGTCTGTCTGTCTGTCTGTCTGGCTGGCTGGCTCTGTCTGTCTACCTATCCAAACTTCTGTCAGCCTTAACGACTACCGGATTTAGCTGGGCAATAAGTACTTATTTGGAGCTTTCGACAGACCTCCGTCGGTCTTCGTCAGCGGTGGTGTTGCTACTGAGTGAACTGGAGTTCAGTGCACACGACCACGGGTCGAACCTGTACACCGATGGCAGGGTGTGTCTGCCCTGGTCCCGAGTGAGTGTGGGGTTGTTGGCGGCAATATGGATAGCCTCCTTCACCCCACGCTGAAACCATCTGTTGTCACGGTCGAGAACGCTGATGTCATATTCGAACTGATGTTGCTAGGCGTGTAGGTGGGTGCCTACTGGTGATGATTCCATTTTGCGTTCTGTCAAGCGTTTTCGAAGGTTTCTGTCAGTTTCTCCGACATAGTTCTCTTCACAGTCACGACAGTCTATTTGGTAGATAACTGCAGACTTGTCCAGTTTGTCAATTTTGTCCTTAGGGGCGACCAGCCGACTGCAGATGGTGTTGATAGGTTTGGGATGTACGGAGACACCGGTTTACATCATCTTCCTGCTCAAGGCGTCGGTCACACCGCGGACATAGGGGATGGTGACATGTCCTTTATGCCTGGTTTGGTCTTGTGGTGTGATCTTCATACCAGCTGGTCAGACTGTTTTGTTCGTCTCTGACTGTCGGTCCGCCTGCCTGCAGGTTCCTCTGAATCTCTTGCTGTCTCAATCTGTCTGTCTGTGTGTCTGTCTGTCTGTCTGTCCATCTGTCTGTCTGTCTGTCTGTCTCTCTCTCTCTCTCTCTCTCTCTCTCTCTCTCTCTCTCTCTCTCTCTCTCTCTCTCTCGTTCGCTCTCTGTCTCGCTCTCTTCCTCATTAGTTTCGATTATCCTTATGTTACTGTATACAGATTATAAGGAAAGAGAGACAAGCAGACGGAAATCTCGTGCGCGTGTGCGCGCTCGCGCGTATACACATTCATAGGTAAGCGCGCGCGCACACGCGCACGAGATTTCCGTCTGCTTGTCTCTCTTTCCTTATAATCTGTATACAGTAACATAACGATAATCGAAACTAATGAGGAAGAGAGCGAGACAGAGAGAGCGCGCGCGCGCGCGCGCGCATGCATGTGTGTGTGTGTGTGTGTGTGTGTGTGTGTGTGTGTGTGTGTGTGTGTGTGTGTGTGTGTGTGTGCATGCCTTTGTTTGTGTTTGTTTGTTTGTTTGTCTTGTGTCTGTCTGAGAGAGAGAGAGAGAGAGAGAGAGAGAGAGAGAGAGAGAGAGAGAGAGAGAGAGAGAGAGAGAGAGGCTAGAGAGAGGCGGCAGCTTGCAGGGGGTGTGAATCGTTTCAATCCATCTCGCTAATGAGGCGTCTTTGGCTTGGTGCGCCTGCTTTGTCACTGTCTACTGAAGTAGCAAACAATGGCAGGATGTTTGGATGTACGTTATGGCGATTACGTCTGCCTGGGGCTTCTCTGCCTCTCCGATTCTGTCTGTCTGTCTGTCAATGATCTGCCCCTTTCTGTGTACAGTGTAGCACTCTCTCTGTCTCGCTCTCTCTCTCTCTCTCTCTCTCTCTCTCTCTCTCTCTCTCTCTCTCTCTCTCTCTCTCTCTCTCTCTCTCTGAATATGTGTTGTAATTGGTTAAAACGCAGGTGAAAATATTTTTATTCATCTTGTTTTGTTTCTTGAATTATTTCCCCTTGCAATTGTTTGCTTGTGTGTTTCTGGAAAGAAATGACTTCCTTTTGCTGATGACCCGTACCCATTTTCATTTTTATTCTCAGCAAACGTGTACCCATTGTATACAAGTCGGTGTCTTACAATTAAAAAAAAAATCAGAGATAAGAGTTCATCTCTTCTCTCTCTCTCTCTCTCTCTCTCTCTCTCTCTCTCTCTCTCCATCTCCTCTCTCTCTCTCTCTCTCTCTCTCTCCAGGTAGAGATAGATATATGTGCTTAGAAAACCAAATAGAAAATAGAGAGAGAGCAGAATTTGGACAATACACAGATGGTTGGAAAAAACATATCCGTCTGAATCATATCACACAGAGTAAACTCACCTGCTTAATATAGTTTTCAAAGTTTCGCGCCAGTTCTTCTGGCAATCAGTTCAATTATAAAAGCCGCCACTTGTACTTTTTTTAACAGACATGACACACAGACTAACGATTCCATGTCCAATAAATAAACCGTGTGCGAATGGCTTTGTTTATAAAAGGACTGCTGCTGCTGCCATAACTGTTACTACCATCACAACCACAACCAGCAATAGCACCTACACCACCATCCCAACTACTACTACTACTACTACTGCTGCTACTGCTACTGCTACTACTACTACTACTTACTACTTCTAGTAGTAGTAGTAGTAGTAGTAGTAGTAGTTTGTGTTGTTGTTGTTGTTGTGGTGGTGGTTGTGATAAACAGTGAGGATGAAGAAGACGAAGGAGTAAGAGGA
>JADBJO010007064.1:60000-62500 GCA_016801955.1 Conus betulinus
CGGACTGTTTTATACTATCCAACATCCAAAAGCAACTCGGAAAACAAGTCGGACTGTACAGAGACGACGGCCTCGCCGCGCTAAAACAACAATCCAAGAACCATTGAAAACAAGAAAAAAGAACTATGCAAAATTTTCCAAAACCATAACTTAAAAATCACCATCGAAGCAAACAAAAGGTAGTGAACTACTTAGACATAACACTTGACCTCAACAACCACATATAAACCATACAAGAAACCTAATGACACACCCATTTATGTAAACATCAATAGCAACCACCCACCATCTATACTAAAAACCATACCCAATGGCATAAACAAGAGATTATCTAATCTGTCACATAATGAAAGAGTATTCAACAATGCAGCAGCAGAATACCAAGAGGCATTGCAAAAAGTGGTTACAGCTACAAACTACAATACAACCCAGATAACAACATGAACAAAACAAAAAAAGCAGGAAAAGGAAAATCACATGGTACAACCCTCCATATGATGGACGAGTAAAAACAAACGTAGGAAAGAATTTTTTCAAAATTTTGACAGCATCCTCCCAAAAGAACACAAATTGTCCAAAATATTCAACAAGAACACCATCAAACTATCATATTCATGCATGCCTAACCTTAAAAATATAATTGATTCATCCAACAAAATGAAAAAGCAACACAGCAAAGAAGGGTGAAGAAAGGAAATCCTGCAATTGTGCTAAAAAGAACAGTGTCCCCTTAAGCAACAAATGCCTCTATAACAACATTGTATACCAAGCCACTGTGACATCAGAAAATGAAAAAGAAACATACATAGGGATCACTGAAAATCACTTCAAAACCAGATACGCAAACCATAAACAGTCATTCAACAAAGAAAAATACAAAAACCAAACAGAACTGAGCAAATATATTTGGAGACTTAAAGACAAAAAAATAAACTATAACATATCCTGGAAAATCATAAAAAGGGCATCACCATACAACAACATTTCAAAAAGATGCAACCTATGTTCAACAGAAAAATGGTTAATACTATGCAAACCATACTTAGCAACCCTAAATACTAAAGTAGAAATAGTAAACAACTGCAGGCACAAATGGAAATCGTTGTCAGCAAACGCACCCTGAACTGTAACACCCCCCCAAAAAAAAACGAACAATACGTGCAGCCAATCCGCACGTGCAAACAGTGACATCAGGCCATATAACACCGGCAGTAGGCGCCCCAAAACCATCCTGACGAGAGCGCTGGCTCGAAACAGATCTGTTGATTTTTTAAAACTTCCTTTTATCATACTATTTTTAACAGATGTTGCTCCCCAAGGGGTTGAGCACCTTAACTCCGGGGAGTTTATTGCGACTGAATGATCAAAACATCTCTCACACATGTTCACTCTGTTCATCTGAAATGTCATTGGCGTTCTGTACGTGTAACATTTCAACCATATAATATAATAGAATGAATATAATGTATAATGTGTGTGTGTGTGTGTGTGTGTGTGTGTGTGTGGGTGTGTGTGTGTGTGTGTGTGTTTGCATATGAATATAAAGTGTGTGTGTGGGGGGGGGGGGGATGAGAGAGAGAGAGAGAGAGAGAGAGAGAGAGAGAGAGAGAGAGAGAGAGAGACAGACAGACAGACAGACAGACAGACAGAGACAGATACAGAGGCATAGAAAAAAAAACAGAGACAGAGACAGACAGACAGTAGTGGGGGCTGGGCGGGCTGGGGGTGGGGGGTGGGGGTGGGGTAGGTGGTGGAGAAGGAAATCAGGCCACTGGCAACTCGTAGGGGGATGAATCGTTTCTATCCATCTCCGTAATGAGGCGTCTTTGGCTCGGTGTCCCTGTTTTGTCACTGTCTACTTAACTAGCAATAATAGAAGGATGTTTGGACGACCTGATGTGTTGATTGCGAGCGTGGGCTTGGTCTGTCTGAGTCTCTTTCTACCTCTCTGCCTGATTCTGTCTGTCTGTGTCTGTCTCTACCTCTATGCCTCTGTCTGTCTGTGTCTGTCTCTACCTCTATGCCTCTGTCTGTCTGTGTCTGTCTCTACCACTATGTCTCTGCCTGTTTGAGTCTGTCTCTACCACTATGCCTCTGTCTGTCTGTCTGAGTCTGTCTTTTACCACTATGCCTCTGTCTGTCTGTCTGAGTCTGTCTTTAACCACTATGCCTCTGTCTGTCTGTCTGTGTCTGTCCCTACCTCTATGCCTCTGTCTGTCTGTGTCTGTCCCTACCACTATGCCTCTGTCTGTCTGTGTCTGTCTCTATCACTATGTATCTGTCTGCCTGTCTGAGTCTGTCTCTACCTCTATGTCTCTGTCTGTCTGTGTCTGTCCCTACCTCTATGCCTCTGTCTGTCTGTGTCTGTCCCTACCTCTATGCCTCTGTCTATCTGTGTCTGTCTATATCACTATGCATCTGTCTGCCTCTCTGAGTCTGTCTCTACCACTATGTCTCTGTCTGTCTGTCTGTCTGAGTCTGTCTCTACCCCTCTGTCTGA
>JADBJO010007064.1:67500-77500 GCA_016801955.1 Conus betulinus
TCTTGATAAAAGTTACTCTGTGTTAGGTTTCCTTATGGGAGCAAAGACTACCCCACTTGTTTACTGTTTATTGTTTACTGTTCCCTGCCTCATTTCATTTTCAATTTCGTTTTGATTAAATCGAGGTTATTTGTATTTGTATTTGTTTCTGTCTGTCTTTGTGTTTGTCTTTTGATCTCCCTTGCATCCTTTGGTGGATCCTCAAGCGTAGGCTCAAAGATTGCCCCTTACATTTTATACTATTTGCATTACATCTGGAGTTTTTTCAGCAACTTTTTTCCTCCCACACACTTTCGTTTTGGTTCCTTTACTACTCTTCGCTGGCTGCTTCGGGGGTGCTATTGGATTCTTTTTTGCACCCTTGGTGGTGAGAACACCACGGTATTATGGACTGTGGTGTGTCTCTATTTGACGCCAGGAGCGCAGATATAGCCAGCCGTGTCTCCCTGATGAGTTTCCGACCCAGCGGACGAAAGGCCTCGGAGCAGGCAATACAAATATATCTGCCTTTAAAAGGGATTGCAGTGGTTCCCTTATGCAGCCAGTGAGAGTTTTCATATTTTCTTAATTTCATGTTTCCAGTTTTTACATCTTCAACCTCCTGCCCCCCGGGCCCCCTCCTTAAGTTCAAAGTTTTTCCAAGCCATTACTATGAAGACAATTTACTTGTTGGCCTGCGCTTGTTTTTCCCCCACTATTAGATTGTTCGTCTTTCTATTTGTCTGACTTTATTCAAGTTTAAAAGGCTGTGCCAGTCTTGAATAAAAGTTACTCTGTGTTAGGTTTCCTTATGGGAGCAAAGACTACCCCACTTGTTTACTGTTTATTGTTTACTGTTCCCCTGCCTCATTTCATTTTCAATTACAGAGCATACCAGTTTGTACAGCGTCGGCACAGAGCATGCCATCTTTGCAGTCTCAGCACAGAGCGTATGATAAACCTCAGCACAGAGCATGTCATACATCCTCAGCACAGAGCATGTCATACATCCTCAGCACAGAGTATATCATACATCCTCAGCACAGAGTATATCATACATCCTCAGTACAGGGCGCACGTGCAGCATTGTCCTGGATGTCATTGGTCAAACTAGTATATGGTGTAAATTTGACTTGTATATTTGATGTGTTTATGACAGCCTCCTATCCCACCCCCCCTTACCCTCACCACTCAACCCACGTTGTCGCCCCCCCCCCCCCCCCACCCCCCCTCCCGTCGCCTTTTCCTGCAACATATGTGTTGAATAAATACAGTGGACAAAGTGCACAGTAGCTACAATCTGGGCAAAATAATACACTTCAGCAGCTTTTCAGATGCCTTGTACATTCATTTATGTATCTGCTTTTTCTCCTGCTGAGAAGGCGCTCCTGCAACTAAAGTAGTCTTCATTAGGACATTCCGTCTGCACATGTATGGTGCCACAGTGCACAGGATCATACATAAAGAAGTAAATAAACAAAGCAAGAAAATAGATATGCTACAGACGCACAGACACACAGACACAGACAGAGAGACAGACAGACAGACAGACACACACACACACACACACACACACACACACACACACACACACACACACACACACACACACACACGTGTGGGGGCATGCGCCCCTCTGTCTGTTGCCATCGATTACACCCAAACACAGAACGAACAGAACAAGACACATGTACACACCCCATACATTCCCTCTCTGCTCTATCTGAGAAAACGGACATGTGGCACACTGAACAGCCTCTCACGACGTGTCGGTGAAGTGGACAACAAACAACTGGGCACGTACTTACAGAAATTAACGAGCATCCAGTGCAGTGCAACATGAGACCACTCATAGCTTCCTACATCGCCCTTTCCTTTCTTCACCCACTCCTGTTTCCTTCGTCTATGACCTCTCCACATAGTTGTACCCCCCCCCCCCCCCCCCCTCCTCCATCTCCCTGTCCACCAGTTTTCCATCAGAGAATAAACGGTGAATATTACATCAGAAATGAAACTGCTCTATTGGTGGATTTCAGTGATACACATGATAGCAGTATCTCTCTCTCTCTCTCTCTCTCTCTCTCTCTCTCTCTCTCTCTCTCTCTCTCTCTCTCTCTCTCCCCCCAACATGCTCACGTGCATCAGGGTGTGTGTGTGTGTGTGTGTGTGTGTGTGTGTGTGTGTGTGTGTGTGTGTGTGTGTGTTGTTCTTCAGTTTAACGTCCTTCCACTAAAAGTGATTCAGACAGTGTGTGTGTGTGTGTGTGTGTGTGTGTGTGTGTGTGTGTGTGTGTGTGTGTGTGTGTGTGTGTGATAGACAGACAGACAGACAGACAGCAGGCAGAAAATGATAGTAAAGTGAGGAGGAGGACGAGAGGAACGGGATGGGGGGAGAGTGGGGTGATGGCAGGGAGGGTCTAGCGATACTCTCACAAAATGGGTATTTCTCAGCCTCCAGTCAGAAAGAGAAAACGAGCATTGTCTAAATGTATGTTTGATGCTCTCACACAATATGTATTTTTCAGCCTCCAGTCGGAAAGAGAAAACGAGCATTGCCTAAATGTGTGTTTGATACTCTCACAAAATGGGTGCTTATCAGCCTCCAATCGGAAAGAGAAAACGAGCATTGCCTAAATGTATGTTTAAAGAGAAAACGAGCATTGCCTAAATGTATGTTTAAAGAGAAAACGAGCATTGCCTAAATGTATGTTTAAAAAAGGTCAAAATAATGAGTTGACCCCAGAGACTATTAGAGTTGAACAGTGGAATCTAAATATTAGTTTTAGGAGGGAATGGTCGTCTCTTCAAACTAGCTGGGGTCTGTAGATCACCCGTATCCTCCCCCCCCCCCCATGTTCATGTCTCTCTCTCTCTCTCTCTCTCTCTCTCTCTCTCTCTCTCTCTCTCTCTCTCTCTCTCTCTCCCCCCCCCCCCCCCCCTCTCTCTCTCTCTCTCGTATTTTTGCTCTACACGCTATTTGAACCACTGCTGATTCTGAGCCATTCACAGTAGGAGTTGACTGAAGTAACGATCTCTATGGAATGCCACACAAAGGCACGCAGCAGACATGAAATCCGCCTCGCCGTGTGTTTCCATGGCAGCTGTTAATTTTTTTTTTTCTGACATAGTTTTTGTGATGGAGACAGCTCGCGAGACTAGGATACCCTCCCCTCTTCCCCCCATCCACCCCCTTTTTTATTTCCCTTTCTCATCCTCTCCCTCCCCTTCCTCCACCGGCACCCTTCATCAACACAAAAAGACTTCCATTTTCTCATCGTTTTGTTCACTACGTTCCCCACTGTCAGAGACATTTCGCCTTCCCACAGCGTCATGTTTTTCTCCACCTTTGAAGCATAGTGACTGTCTCAGTGATCAGTGCCTCTTCCTGCCGTCATCAGACGAAAAGGGTGAGCTTCATCCATGATATCTATTACCAACATCCTGGTAATATGCACAAAAACAAACAAACAAACAAACAAACAAACAAACAAAAAGCTCTGGAATCAAGGTGTGTATTATGAAGGTCTTGAGAGAGAGAGAGAGAGAGAGAGAGAGAGAGAGAGAGAGAGAGAGAGAGAGAGAGAGAGAGAGAGAGAGAGAGAGAGGACAAATTCTATATTTATGAGGATAACAAACACAGCACTGACGTGCTGAGAGAGAGAGAGAGAGAGAGAGAGAGAGAGAGAGAGAGAGAGAGAGAGAGAGAGAGAGAGAGAGAGAGCATTCACATATTTCTAAACCACAACACACAACTGAAAATCAAACCGACCACCATCCTAGACTGTTTTTAAAAAAAAATATGAAATAGCATTTTGTTTACTGACGGGCAGACGTAGAAACAGACGGACAGTGAAGCATGTGGAGACAGTGATAGACCCAATAGACAGAGCCACAGAGAAACTTGCTGACGACAAATACTCAAGACAGTGTAAGACATACTTTTTTTTTTCAAGCCTGAGAGAGAGAGAGAGAGAGAGAGAGAGAGAGAGAGAGAGAGAGAGAGAGAGAGAGTAAAAACAAGCTAGGTGCAGCGAACATTTTCACAGCAAAGTATACAGAGGATGCTAGTTTTAGACCTTCCTCTTGCCTAATTTTAGCTCAGTTCGATAATACCGTATTATCACATCTCCTCAACATGCTCCTTTTCGCCCCCCCCCCCCCCCCCCCCCCCCCCTCCCCTCCCCCCCCCTAACCCACTTTCCACCCACTTTCCTCCCATCCATTGTTATCGTCCTTGATGGACGTGGCTGTTAAACCGAGCGCCAGTACAGTTCATGCCCCCATGTCTCCCGTGGAAGGAAGGAGGAGAACAACAGAGACAATGTTTCCAGACACTTAATGGCATGCCTCTGTTACATCTTTTCAGGGCACCACAATGCGTTTTCTTTTGGCCCAGCTATTTTTGTTCCTTCACCCTTTTTTCCACTCAAGACAATGTGTGTGAGTGGGGCGCGTGCATGCGTGCGTGCGTGCGTGCGTGCGTGCGTGTGTGCGTGTGTGCGTGCGTGCGTGCGTGCGTGTGTGTGTGTGTGTGTGTGTGTGTGTGTGTGTGTGTGTGTGTGTGTGTGTGTGTGTGTACCTTCTAAATCTGGTGATTATGAAACCTGATTTGACAGTCTAGCATACAAATAGAAGACACATAGTGTCGCACTTTCACTGTTCCTCAGACCAGCTATATGCGAAACACGAAAGATGAAGGGGAACTCAGAGAGAGTGAATGTTTATCTTGCTCTACTCTATCTCCGAGTCTAAGTTTCACTATTCTCCCAGAAATGTAAGTCGAAACTAGGTTTCTACATTCCAAATCTACACATTGATTGTAGGTATGCCATGTAGTTTAACAGTGTATTTTATGCTAATACTAGGTGACATGTATCTGAATGATGAATGAGTAGTTTGGTCTAGTAGTCTGCTTGCCACCATGTGGTAAAAGGTATCACTATGTGGATAAGATTCTTTGTTAACAAACAGTATATTTTGGAAATAAAAAAAAAATCTTATATCGGAGAGTAAGAAACAATATGCAGTGCTTGTTTATAACATGGACAATGTAAATAGTATACCAAAGGAAAACTTATGTTTCCAAATAGATGATCAGTTATTCTTTGAAGCATTATTGCTTGAAATTAGAGGTAAAACAATTTCTTACTCCACACAGAGAAAAAGGTATTGGGTGAACAAGAGTCTGATCTGACCAAAAAATCTTGAAAATAATTTACAAGAGGACGTTCCATATTTAGAAAGTTTAAAACCACAGTTACAAGAAAGTAGAGAAATAAAAATTCAAGAAATATCTGTGCACTCACGGATGCGTTGGATTGATCAAGGAGAAAAAAGTGACTAAGTACTTTCGTAATTTAGAAAACCAAAACTATCTAGATAAATCCATACCATTTCTTGAAACTGATGACAAAGGTTTTATCTCAGATCAAGACACTATACTTATTTAAGTAAGACAATTTTACACAGAATTATACAAGTCTGCAGATGTAAACGACATTAACATTCTGGATGAGTGTCCAAATGCTGCTATTTTATCCAATATAAATAGTGAAGCAATAGAAGAATTACCTTCGAAGAGGCAACTAAAGCATTAAAAACATGAAAAACGGTAAGAGCTCAGATCCTGATGGATTCACTGTGGAGTGTTTAAAAATTATTCTTTCTTGATATTGGCATATACTCAGTACGGTCTGTCAATGGGGGGTTTTTGAAAAAAGGGGACAAATGTCTATAGCACAGAGACAGGGTTCCCTCACCTGCATTTCCAAAGGAGGGAAACCAAAGAGATTCATAAAAAAAAAAAAAAAAAAAAAAATCTTGGCGAACTATCTCCCTTTTAAACACTACCTGTAAGATTGCCTCAGCATGTATTGCTAGCCGGTTTAAAAAAGATGTTTTTACCAAATATTGTTTATGAGTGTCAAAAAAGTTTTCTAAAAGAATGTTTTTATTGGATAAAACAGTTGTTTGCTTTAAGATACCTTGTTATATGTGGAAAAAGAAAATATTCCGGGAATGCTATCATCTAATGATTTTGAAAAGGCATATGACAGTGATTCCTGGTCTTTTCTTTTGAAATGATGATATTTTTTTAAACTTTGGTTCGGATATGACACAGTGGATAATAACCTTTTATTGCAATATAACCACTTGTGTTTCGGTGAATGGTCAGCATTCACCCTGGTTTAAGATCGAAAGGGGGGTCAGACAGGGAGATCCATCTTTGCCTTATTTGTGCTTAATATGTGCAGAAATTTTATCACTTTTGATCTGTTAAAATGAAAATATTAAAGGTATCAAAATAAAAGAGAAAGAAAATTTACTGTCACAGTTTGCTGATAATACAACCTTATATCTTAATGGTTCTGAAAGATCATTCAATGAAACCATAAGTGTGCTCACAAAATTCTCCCACATCTCAGGTCTAAAAATAAACTTTGATAAAATTCAAATTTTCTGGATAAGAAGTGGGAGAAACTGTGACATTCAATATATGAGGGACAAAAAATTATGTGTGGGATCCAGGTACTTTTAAAATTCTTGGTTTTAAGTTTACTACTCACACAGATAGCATTGTATGTATCCATTAAGAAGATAAACTCGTAGCAAAATTGAAGAATTCTAACATCATGGAAAAAACAGCAAATCACCACTTTTGGCAAAATAACAGTTATCAAGACTTAAGTGTTTTCAAATTGTCAAATCTCCTCCTGATTAACCTGCTGGACGCCCCCCCCCCCCCCCCCCCCCCCCCCCCCCCCGGATGATTTCATTACATCCTTAGAAAGGGAATTATACACCTTTTTTATATACTTGGAAGAGGGGTAAAATTGAAAAGTCATTAATTGAAAAATAAATACAGAGCTGGTGGCTTTAAAATGCCCAACGTTAGAAATTTTATGTCTTCTGTGAAAATCAGTTGGTTGCAAAGATTCTTTTGTGATGACGGCGACTGGAAAATGTTCACTCTAAATATGTTTCCTATGTTCGATAATGTGCGATATTTGGGAGCAGAATATGTAAATATTGTTACGCAGAATGTTCAGAATCCATTTTGAGAGGATTATTTTGATACGTTAAAAAAACAAATGTGTTTTGAAATGTAAATCTTCCTCTTTTCATGATTTTATGTCAGAATGTATCCATTACGATGTGAATATTATGAGAAATTAAAAAAAAAAAAACAAAGAGAGAGGAGAGAGAGAGAGAGAGAGAGAGAGAGAGAGAGAGAGAGAGAGAGAGAGAGAGAGAAAGAGAGATTGTAAAGCAGTTAATGAATGAGGATGACAATTTCATGTCAAACAGAGAGTTTCTGACAAGTTTTTCCAGGAATCAGAACTAATTTGTTTTTTATATGAAGGTATTCTTAGTGCTAATCGTTCTTTTGGCGGGAAGGTGAATGTTGTCTTTACCAACAGACATAAATTGCTCGATCAGAAAGGTTGTTTTTTTTTAAATCAGAGAAGGCAATAAATGTGTACAAAATATTTTGATTGAAAACAATGCTATACTTACTTGTGTCACTAAATGGAATGATCTTTTTTGAGAATCTAAATTGGAAATTGATCTTTTCTCACTGCTTTAAAACCACAACAGATGTCCAACTGAGATGGTTTCAGACTAGACTTCTACATAGGCTGCTCCCAACCCAAAGATACTTATCTATGTGTAAAATGTGTAAAATTTTTGATTCTCCTATTTGCAACTTTTGTAATCAAGATGAACAAACCATTCTTCACATGATGCATGACTGTATTGTTGTTAAAAATGTTTGGAATGCTTTTGAAAATATGTTCAAAAACAAATGCCAACATTGTCATAATATAAACATAAACAAGGAATTTGTTCTATGTGGGGTCAAAGTAGATATAAAAACAAATAAAGTAATGGACCTCATTCTTCTGTTTAGCTAAATTCTACACTTATACATGTAAACTTCGAGATGTCCATCCTACATTGTTGGCTTTTGTTGCAATTTTGAAAAATAGATATAATACTGAAAAGTAGTTATGTTATAAATTATAATGCAAGACAGTTTGAAGAAACTTGGTTTCCCATGTCTTACATCATTTCCTTGATTGCATACTTTCTCCCATTCTACAAATATCTATTTTTTATCAAACGAGTGTCACCAATTGTTCTTCAGTCTTGTACGCACATGTATTATCTATTGTATAGGTCTGTCTGTCTCTCTCTCTCTCTCTCTCTCTCTCTCTCTCTCTCTCTCTCTCTCTCTCTCTCTCTCTCTCTCTCTGTGGTGTGTGTGTGTGTGTGTGTGTGTGTGTGTGTGTGGTGTGTGTGTGTGTGTGTGTGTGTGTGTGTGTGTGTGTGTGTGTGTGTGTGTGCGTGAGATAGAGATAGATAGATAGATAGATAGATAGAGAGAGAGAGAGAGAGAGAGAGAGAGAGAGAGAGAGAGACAGACAGACAGACAGACAGACAGAGAGAGAAAGAAAGTCAAAATGGTATGTAAATGAATCTAGCACTTTCATGTATATATCTATGCAGTGACCATAGAAACAAACCAAATAAACCACACACACAAAAATGATATGCTGATATTGAAATCTAAATTATGTAAAAAAAAAAAAAAATGCATGAACAAAAGTCATGGAGAAAATGCAACAAAAGCACATTTGCTTTGTTTCCGTATGCTCACACATGCAATGAAACAGCATGAAACTACAAAATCGGAAGCTTTCGCCCCTGGTCAATGCATTCCCAAGCTCAGCCCACCTCCCGCCCCCACTCTCTCTCCTTCCCCTTCATTATTATTATTTTCATTTTTATTTATTTAATTTTATTTGTTTATTATTGTCTATGTTTTTTTTTAATGTTCATTTCTCTTCTATTTTCACTCGATGTTCCATTATGATTGCATGACCGCCTTGTTTGCTTGTTTGCTTTCTTACATTATTTCATTTCACTACTTGTTGTAGTCCCTACTCAGGGCGAGGACTGGATGTAAAAAGTACGTCAGTGCTTATCTATTATCCTCGTAAATAAAGAATTTTGTCTTCTCTCTTCTCTCTCTCTCTCTCATCTCTCTCTCTCTCTCTCTCTGTCCGTGTGTGTGTGTGTGTGTGTGTGTGTGTGTGTGTGTGTGTGTGTGTGTGATCAAAAAATTTCCTTAGATGACCTGGTCTTTTCAGTTCATGCATGGCATGGTCTACGTTAAAAAAGCAAACTGACCTTGAAGTTGAAATAAAACAAACAAACAAACAAACATATAAATAAATAAATAAATAAATACATAATAAATAAAAATCCAACAGCAAACAACCCTGCAGTTTCCGCAAAATGAAATGAAATAATGTTAGACCTTCCAAATTCCACCTTCCCTCTTCTTGCCCAGAAGTGTCCTTTGCACAATGGCTGTGTCTGTGCTTCAGGCACATACTTGAGGACGCATGTGCTAGCAAGCAATTGTGCATACATGAGTGCGTGCGTGCGTGCGGATGCACATGTGTGTGTGTGTGTGTGTGTGTGTGTGTGTGTGTGTGTTGTGTGTGTGTGTGTGTGTTGTGTGTGTGTGTGTGTGTGTGGGTGTGTGTGTGGTGTGTGTGTGTGTTGTGTGTGTGTGTGTGTGTGTGTGTGTGTGTGTGTGTGTGTGTGTGTGTGTGAGTGTGTGGAGAGAGAGAGAGAGAGAGAGAGAGAGAGAGAGAGAGAGAGGAGAGAGAGAGAGCACTGGTTTTTCAGCACACATGCATCGTCCGTTTGGAGTGGACACTGCATTGTTTTCTCTCAGCAAGCACACTTCTTTGTGACATTTGTTCAGTTTCGTTTTAGACCACAGAGCATGGAGATGAATGAAAGGCCCTCTCTCTTTTCCTTAACAATACCTTTCCCACACCATCACTCTACTTTCTCTCTTTCCTGTTCCTCCTCCCACAGCCCTCCCCTCCCCCCACTGCCCCTGGCCACCTCCCTCCCTTTGTACTCCATCCCGACAGGTTTCGACCATTGGCAGAGGAGTGCAGTCCGTCTGCATCCTGTACACCATCGTTGTGTGGTGTCTT
>JADBJO010007064.1:85000-92500 GCA_016801955.1 Conus betulinus
CACATTGACCATCGTCTACATGTAGACATCCCAAACATTGCCTCTCTGCTCGTTCAGAGAAAGCAGACATCTGGCACATTGACCATCCTCTACATGTAGACATCCCAAACATTCCCTCTCTGCTCTTTCAGAGAAAGCAGACATCTGGCACACTGAACAGCCTCTACATGTAGACACCCCATACATTCCCTGTCCGTTCTTTCTGAGAAAGCGGACATGTGGTACACTGAACAGCCTCTCAAGACGTGTTGGTGAAGTGGACAACAAACAACCGGGCACGTACTTACAGAAATTAATGAACATCCAGTGCAGCGCAATGTGAGACATCCTCCTCCCATTTCTTCTTGTCCCTCGCAATCCTCTTCCCCCCAATGCTACTATTTTCCTCTACTTCATCTCTGAACTCTAAATCCAGTCGCCCCCCCCCCCCCCCCCCTTCCTCCCACAGGCCCATCCATGCTCCTCCGCCTTCGTTTCCCCTGATGATGCATGTTGGAGAATAAATCAGAAATCAAACTGCTGTCTTGGTGAATGTTGATGGTTTACGTATCAAGAGAATTTGTAATCAGTTAACTCTCTCTCTCTCTCTCTCTCTCTCTCTCTCTCTCTCTCTCTCTCTCTCTCTCTCTCTCTCTCTCAGAATATTAAAATAATTTTTATTTTTAGTAATTTGGATAGTCTTATAAACATAGCCTTTTAAAAAAAATTTTTTTTTGTTTGTTTCTTTCTCCATGAGGGATTTTTTTTCTCTACTCATTTTAACCAGGTAATGAAAGAACTTACATATCCGCAGAAAGAAGACAATGCGCAGATATTTTCACACATATGTAACGAGCATTTCTATGGATGACATACATATGTATTTTATTGTATAGTCCAAATATGCAATGCAGCTATCATAACCAATAGAAATAAGCCCTTACATTAACACATGGTTACACATATTTATAGCGAACAGACGCATTTTCATTTTTTCAATCTAGATCTAAAACAAAAATCTTTTAAATGGACACACATAATAAATAAATTACAGTAACTGGCATTAATTATGTACACAAACATAATGCAAGTTTATAAAACGCATTACTTCAATTGTTACCGCAACTCCATCGAATCATGACATTTCAAGAAATTGAATTATACTGACACACTTTAATTCACCATCTTTTATCGAGTCTTCAAGGTCATGGATGACGTAAATAGAAAACAGACAGAGTATACAGTACTTACTATCAACACACACACACACACACACACACACACACACACACACACACACACACACACACACACACACACACGCACACACATTTAGGTACACATACATATAGTACATGATATAACCATTAATCCCCTAGTAGTTTACTATATAGTGACCATGTTGTTTTGTAGCATGATTCATCTCCATCAAGGACGTAATACATTTCTCCATTTCATATCTGTAGTCCAGCTCCTTCAAAAAACATGATTAGATTAGGTTTAGTTTGGTTAATTCTACATTTATAAATGAAATATTTCCCCATTAAAATTGTCAGGTCGAGCATATCATCGGTTTTTGTTTTTTTCATCTGTACCAAATAATATGATATCCATGTTAAGGGATAATCTTTCTCAGTGTGAACAGTTTACTTTTAGCGCTCTTTCAATGTCTTTCCAGAAAGTGCTGGTAAACTCACATTCCCACAGGTAATGATTAATTGAGTTTTTCTCTCTATTACAGAAATCACACATATCGCTATCTATAAACTGCATACTTTTCAGAACACTTTTCAAAAACAAAAAAAAAATGTTACCAAACATCTGTGGAATATTCTAATTTGGAACAATTTCCGTTTTGCGTCTATAATGTTCTTAATCCTTTTCAGTACCTGTATCCAGTAAATAGGTATACTAAGGCGTTGTTCTCATTTGACAAAGGTCCTAATGTTAAAAGCTTCTTTGGCTTCCATCATAATAATCTTAAGAAATACGTGTTCCTTAAGTAACACTACACCTTTTGTTTTTTAAGCTAAAGTTTTATCATTACTAATGCTACTATCTAATTTCAGTCTTCTTTTCTTTGCGTAAGCTTTGATTGAACACACGCAACTTACGTAATTTAGAAAACTGACCTGAAATCACATTTTTTTTGTGACAGTTTGTTGTGGCCTACAAAGTCACCATCCTCATTGAGTAAATGTTTAATTAAGAACATATTTTCTGCATTCATTTCTTGTAAAAATTTTTTTCCCTCCAACTTTGAACTTCTTATAAAAAAAAGGTTCAGTGGCTAATTTGTACTTTCATATAATTCTACCTGTTTGCAGAAACTTTGATATGTTTGAAAAGCTCCTTTCCATTAGTTAAGAATATTGCTTGTAACAAATCTGTCAGGACCATATGCATCACGGTTAATTATTTCAGGACAAATGAATGTAATATCATTTTCCACATATAGTTGTACATTTACGCTTTCTTTATCCAGGCAGTTTTCTAAGGAGCTGATCTATATTTTCAGGTCGGGTAGACCTATCCCTCCTTTTTGTATATTATATATTGAAATTTTATTTTAATTTAATTTTTTTTTTAATTTAATTTTTGTTGTTCCAAACAAAGTTGAAACACATATTCCGTAATAAAACAAACTGGGAACCAGGAGGATTTGGTAAAAGAATCCACAGTTACACCAGTTTTGATAGCACTGATGATTTGAGTACAGCTTCTCTACCTAATGGTGTTATTATTCTTTTCGTCCATATTTTGAACAAGTTTTTGTTTGGACTTCTGAAAATGTATCTTTCATATTCATTTCCGTCATACCCGTAGACTATTAGTAGACCACAGCCCTAGAATGTTGAATTTTGGGGGGTTTAATTCCATATTTATAACGGGGTAAATATATTTTTGTTTTTGTGTGGAGTTTTTCTCTATACCAAATCAAACATTAAACGTTTTTTTTTCATAGTTCAATTTGAGCCCAAGTATATGCTCAAATTTATAAAAGGTTTGTAAATAACTTTTCATATTATTTCTTATCTTCTTCTAACGTGAAGGTAGTGTCGTCTGCAAACTGACTTATATAAATTCTGTATTTTCTATCTGTATGCCTTAGATATCATGGTCTTGCCTGATTTTGGTCGCAAAAAACAAATACATACGGAGATATAGGGTCCCCTTGACGGCAACCCCTTCCAACTGAAAAACTTGAGGACACTTTCCTGTTCACTATTACGTAAGACTTTATCTTATCGTAAAAAAAGATGATATCCATCATTGTATTCCATTTTTTTTTTATCCGAATGCGCCAAGCATTGTATTCATATATGACCAGTTGATTGAATCGAAAGCTTTCTCAAAATCGACAAAAATCAGTCGCTCTTGTAAGCGATTCACTTCCAGATAAGAAATTAAATCGTATATTGTTCGTAAACTATCTCCTATGTATCTACCTGGAACGAATCCTGTCTGGTCCTCGTTTGTTTTTTGTTTGCTCTTTTCTTGGAGTCAGTAAAAAAATGGCTAACCTGTGAGCTCGTTTTATTCATACTGACGATTAGAAGCATATCAGTAGGTATTGTTTGTGGTTTGTATCCTTCTACTCGAAAAAAAAAAATCTATGTATTTAAACCCACTTATTAGGCACAGGTATTGTTTGGCAAGGGCAACTTGGCAAGCTTCATAATGAATATTCTATATTTGTATTCAAAAACTCTTGTGGAGTGTTAAATGTTTTGTTGGTAATAAGCAACATGGAGTGCATAAGGCGGTTAATAGAAATGTGAAATTGTCTATTGTACTGCCAATCTTGCCTAATCATTTTCTCTAGAATGTTTACTCATTTTTACATTACTATCAGCTGGCCATCTGCGATTTCTGATTTTTCTATGTGTCTCATATTCTGAGCTATATTTGATAATTCTTTCCAGTCTTCATGTTCATATTCACTTTCTGCTCGGGCCTTGACAGAGGGTGTTAATGTTTCAACCCCATCCAAAAAGATGTCTGGGTGTACATCTCTCTCTCTCTCTCTCTCTCTCTCTCTCTCTCTCTCTCTCTCTCTCTCTCTCTCTCTCTCTCTCTCTCTCTCTCTCTTAAGACCTTTTTCAAACTGAGAACTATCCCCCATCCATTTCTTCTAAGCGTTTTAGAGATGTGTTTGGTCGGTTTCGAACGAGAAGCCTGGGGTTTTGAAGCAAGAAAAAGATGGTTCGTGCACGCGGAAAGTGATTTGATGTGTCCATCCGGCTCAAAAGAAATTGAAGACGAGGAACACTTCGTTTTTAGATGCCCAGAGTACAAAAGATTTAGAAACGATTGTTCTGTCTTTTTTGATCAAACTCAAAACTTCTTTGGTATTTTGTCCTCTGAAAATGTAGACATTGTATACTCATTTGCTAAATTTGTAGCGGAAGCTTTTCGGTTTAGATGGGGAAGATATTATGTAGGCTGTGTTTGTATCATGAGTATGCAATAAACGGTTTGTTGTGATCAGAATACTGTTTGATGAATGGTCTTTTTCTTTCCTTTATTTTTTTTTTTTTTGTTTAACAGTATTGTTCAACTGTTTTGTGTGTGTACCCTTTCTTGACTCGCATTGCTATTGTTTGGCAACACAAAGTGGAAATTTGAGCATGCACTCCCTTGGCATAAAGGTTGTTTAACTATTGTCAATAAAGCATTGTCATATTTCATTGTCATTGTCTCTCTCCTAGCTTATTCCTGTCTGTGTCTTTCTTTCTCTTTCTCTCACTCTCAACTTGTCTCTCTCTTGTTCTTGTTCTTCTTGTTCTTGTTCTCCTCCTCCTCCTCCTCCTCCTCCTCCTCCTCCTCCTCCTCCTCCTCCTTCTTCTTCTTCTTCTTCTTCTTCTTCTTCTCTCTGTCTCTCTGTCTTCCTCTCTGTCTGTCTGTCTGTCTGTCTGTCTGTCTCTGTCTGTCTGTCTCTGTCTCTCTCTCTCTCTCTCTCTCTCTCTCTCTCTCTCTCTCTCACTCACTCACTCTCAGTTTTGCTCTACAGGCTGCTTGAACCCCTGTTTATTCCGAGCCATTCACAGTAGGAGCTGACTGAAGTAACGATCTCTATGCAATTTCACACAAAGGCACGCAGCAGACATGAAATCCGCCTCGCCGTGTGTTTCCATGGCAGCTGTTAATTTGTCTGACGATGGTCTCTGCGATGGAGTCGGCTCACTAGGCTAGAATACCGCCCCCCCCCCCCCCCCCCCCCCCCCCCCCCCCCCCCGCGCCTTCAAGAACGTCATGTTATCTTCAATTCCCCTTTCACTCTATCAAACATCTTCCCCCATATCCACAAACCCATAATACGTCTTACATTTCTCCCTGAGTTTGTTTTTTTTTTTCTTTTCTTTTCTGCTCTCTTCTCCCCTCCTTGTCAGAGACGTTTCACCTTCCCACATCGTCATGTTTCTCCACCCTTGCAAAACAATGACATACTCGGTGGTCTGTGCCTCTTCCTGCCATCGTCGTCGTAAAAAAAAAAAAAAACACACATTGAGCCTCCTCCCTGCTTATTCCATGATCTCTGTTATCACCATCCTAGTAATATGCACACATAAAAATATATCTCTCAAATGAAGGTGTGTATTATGAAGGTGCTAAGAGAGAGAGAGAGAGAGAGAGAGAGAGAGAGGGGGGGGGGAGCTCACATATTTATCAATAAGAACAGACGACTCATGTTATGACCGATAAATAGTTTTAACAAATATGATGTAAAACAACTTCCAGTTACAGGCAGAAAGACAGGCAGACCAAGGGACAGGTTGAGGCAGAGCTGCAGCCAAATCCATAGACAGTGCCATAGACGATCGTGCTGAGAAATGATGCGGACGTTAGGACAGGGAACAAACAAGGTATAAAGAAGATGCCGGCTTTAGATCTTCCCTTGGTCTAATTTTAGCCCACTTGGTTGATGCCTCTATGTCACGTCTCCTGAACAGACACACTTCCACTCAATCCACTTTTCCCCGTTTCCCCATCCTGAGTGTCAGTCTTGATGGACATGGCCTGGATGCTGAGCGACAATACAGTTCATGTCTCAGTCTCCCCTATGGCAGGGAGGACCACAACACAGACATGCCTCCCTGCACTCCAGTGCATGTCTCTGTGTACATCTCTTTAGAGCACCGCATTATGGACTTTTCCTTCATTGTATGCCTCTGTACACGTCTTTTTAGAACACCGCATTGTGGATTCTTTTAGAAGAGCTATTTTTTGTGGCTTCGCACTTTTTTTTTATGTCAACATTGTGTGTGTGTGTGTGTGTGTGTGTGTGTGTGTGTGTGTGTGTGTGTGTGTGTGTGTGTCCGCGTGCGTGCGTGCATGTGCGTGCGCGTGCGTGTGCGTGCGTGCGTGTGTGTGTGTGTGTGTGTGTGTGTGTGTGTGTGTGTGTGTGTGTGTGTGTGTGCACTTGTGCGCTCCAGTGTGGATGTATATGTGAAGCTTTATAATCTAGCGTAGCATCACCAGCACAGAGCCGCTTATACTTTACAATACTGAGTGGACCGCCAGATTTTTCAGCTGAATTGTGCGATGTTTACTCATTTGATTGAGTGATCGATTGATCCATTCAGTGATGTATTTATTTATCTATTTACGTATTTTCTATCTATGTTTTCATTGCGTTATTTATTTAGATAAAATCCATTCATTCATTTATTAATTATTCTTTACGAGTTTCCAATGCCAGTAGATACACGATTTCGTGTGGAACATTTTTCTAAAAAACAACACCTGTACACGGGTGTGTACAAGAAATATTACCAGAATGTGTGTGTGTGTGTGTGTGTGTGTGTGTGTGTGTGTGTGTGTGTTACAATTTAAGAGGGAGACAAGAGAGGAGAAACTTTTGTGAAAGACGCCATAGCAACAATGCCGAGTTGCACGCCATCTGTTATTTATCGCTTTTAGATCTGCGTAGTTTCGTCAGTGTAGTGCTATTGTCGATTTATTTAAAGCATTTGGAAAGTGAACGCATGCCTAACTGCTCAGTATTGTTTTTTGGATCGATTGATAATGCGAGTGGAATATTCAAGTTTATGGTAGAATATTCACAAGGTTTCCATAAGGCTCTAGTGCGTTACCGAAAGTTCGAGGATGTTGTAGAAGCTGGCTGAATTACATTCGCATACGCTCGTCACGATTTCATTGCTTAAACTTACTGATATGGAGAATATTCTAGAAACAAAAAATCGAACACCTACCACATCTACAACGAACTTTTACAAGCTAGAGTACTGCACTTACTTTGTACGGAGGAAGTAATCGCTTTAGCGTGTAACAGTGTGTGTGTGTGTGTGTGTGTGTGTGTGTGTGTGTGTGTGTGTGTGTGTGTGTGTGTGTGTGTGTGTGTGTGTGTGTGTGTGTGTGTGTGTGTGTGTGTGTGTGCGTGCGTGCGTGCATGCGTGCGTGCGTGCGCGCGCGCACGTGCGTGTGTGTGTGTGTGTGTGTGTGTGTGTGTGTGTGTGTGTGTGTGTGTGTGTGTGTGAAATGGCTAAGAAATGAATG
>JADBJO010007064.1:100000-120326 GCA_016801955.1 Conus betulinus
GTGTTTGTGAGAGGAGAGGGGGTAGGACTGTGGTGATAGGAAGAAGGAAAGGTAGGGGGAACTCTGTCCACGTAGCTGTGAAATACTGATGGGTGGATGAGGGAGCCGACTTGTAGGGAGGGGGAGATTGAATGTTGTAAGAAAAGGAGTGAAACGTAAAAGAAAATAGGTCTGTACAACGAGGGAAGGGGCAGGGCTCCTATACAAAGAAATGATAGTCACCTTGATCAGACTTCACTGTCAGACACTTTTAACTGCTGTCATGGAAACAAATACTAAGGCAGGCTTTATGCCTGGTGTGTTATGTGTGGTATTTCTTCGCGCCTTTATTTGAACGACTTCTTGCAGCGAATGTCTCAAAATGAAGTGTGTCCCAGATTAGCTTATAACGGATGCCCAATCAGACCAAGTGAACATTGTAAGCCTGAGTACAGGGTACCCCAGACTGAGACATCACAAGTCCACAATATTCCACACTGGCGAGTCTTCAAATTATCCATGCAGTACAGCCCCAATGACAGCAGAACATTTTCCAGCAAACCTTAGCGCAGAAACCTAGCCTGCCAACATACCGATGAGGGAAAACCTTATGGACCACTGGAGGGCTTCTGCCATACAGCAGCCTTGGCCAATACCTCCAGGGTTCCTGCCTGAGTGAACGAAGAAGAAGAAGACCATCCTAACGTACTGTTGATCTCAAATGATCATCACCCATCAGTCATTGATCCCCCCTCCCTCCCTCCCCCTCAACCGGCATCATGACACTAATGCCACCACATCATTTCACCTGTGACAATGATCAGCATCCCACAGTACCTTCAATCTCAGCTATGACAATGGTCATCATCCTTCATCATTGATCGTTTCGTTTATACAGGCATTACTGCCACTGCATCATTCCAGTTACAACGATGACTATCATCCTATGGCACTGTTGTTATAAAAAAAAAATCATCAACCATTAGGTGTGTGTGTATGTGTGTGTGTGTGTGTGTGTGTGTGTGTGTGTGTGTTTAAACATGATACCTCGTTTCTGATTGGTCATGTCTATCACTTCTCAACCAACACGATCATATTAATGCTAACGCATTATTTCACCTGCTTCAATGAACACATCCCACAGTATTGTTTACTTTTTCAACAACACTATTTGCAGGAATTACACCCCCCCCCCCCCACACACACACACACACATGTGTATTTAAACTATATATGGGTGGAGGGATATGAGCTCCCTCCCTCTCCTCTCTCTCTCACCCTCCCCAACCCCCCTCCCCCCCACCCCCAACGATATCTAATGACCCATTGACCATTTCCATTCCCTTCCAGTCATTATTAGCATTACCCACACCCCCACATACAACTACCCACACATAACTGCTATCATCACAATCATCACCATTGAAGTCGTTTTTTTTTTTATCTATTTATTCATTTTTCTTTTACTTGATTTACTAAAAAAATAATTTGTTATTTATGATTTTGATGATGATGATGATGATGATGATGATGATGATGACTTTTTTTTTCTTTAGTAATATGATTATTTTATTTCATTTACATGTTATTTGTATTTCATTTTTTATTTATTTATTATTTAAGTTATTTCATTTTTATTTATTTTGTGGCATAGGGGGAGGAGGAAATTTAGCACTATTATCAATCTGCCATTATCACTACAGTCACTAATGTATCATACCATTCTACAAACAAGCTACAAACCCCATTGTACCCCCCCACCCCCCTCACTATTTCCTCTTTCATGATCCCCTCCCGGGTGGCCTCATTTCCGTCCGGCGGCGAACATGAAAAGATAAGTGGTTTCTCTTCCTTCGTTTCACTGTCCTAATGCTATTTGTTTTTTTCTTGAAGAAGACCCCCGAGGTCGAAGTGGATTGTATCCTGTCCTGTACTTTGTTTGTCTATGTCCTTGGCAATAACTAAATCCCTCTCTTTCCAAATTCTGATGTTTTGCCAGACATTCAAGTTGAATCGTTAGTTTATGCAGTCCTGGATAAAGTCATACAATGGGAATTGCTATTGTTGTTGTTGTTGTTGTTGTTGTGTTGTTGTTGTGTTTGTTAGTTTGTTTGGTTAATTGCTGGTTTGTTTTCCAGTGGTATTCTCTGGCTAAACATGTTTGATTCTGAACTCAGAGTACATGTGTGGTCATTTGGAATCTGCGTGCATGCACTCTCTCTCTCTCTCTCTCTCTCTCTGAGATTAAGAAGTAAGAACAGCCAGTTAACAACAGGAAATACTACAGACTGGCAAGGAAGGTATTGTTCCTCTGTAGATAAAAGGCAGAACTGACGGACAGGAGAACTGCGTGTTTGAAAGGAGAGTGGGGGAGGGTTGGGGTGACAAAAACAAAGGAAAAGGCAGGGTACGTCTGTGTGGGATGACAGTGGGTGAGAGAGGGAGCCGCACTAGACAGTAGCGGTGGGGGAAGTGGTGATTCTAAGAAAGGAGTAGTCAATGAAGAATAAAAGGCGAGAGGGGAAGGCGAGATGCTGTCATCCAGAGAACAATGCCACCTTCATCACAGTCCATTGTTAAATACTCTGACACGTTGCCATGGAAACACTTGCTCAGGCGGATTTTTATGTTTGGTGGGTGTCTGTGTGTGGTATTTCTTAGCTGCTGTGATGTTAATGAGTTCATTGTTTATCCAGTCCTCGTGACGTTATGTAGTGGGACAATGGTGTGTGTGTGTGTGTGTGTGTGTGTGTGTGTGTGTGGGTGTGTGTTTGGGAAGAGGTTATGGTAAGAGGTTATGCTCTTAACCACAGCATGACAGCTGCCTTCAGCATAGTCCATTGGTAGATACGTAGCCACTGCATTAAGATCTCTTGTTCCGACAGATACTGTTGGCAGATATGTAACCACTGCATTAAGATCTCTTGTTACGACAGATACTGTTGGCAGATATGTGACCACTGCTTCAAAAGCACTTGTTACGACAGATACTGTTGGCAGATATGTGACCACTGCTTCAAAAGCACTCGTTACGACAGATACTGTTGGCAGATATGTGACCACTGCTTCAAAAGCACTCGTTACGACAGATACTGTTTGCAGATATGTGACCACTGCTTCAAAAGCACTTGTTACGACAGATACTGTTGGCAGATATGTGACCACTGCTTCAAAAGCACTCGTTACGACAGATACTGTTGGCAGATATGTGACCACTGCTTCAAAAGCACTCGTTACGACAGATACTGTTGGCAGATATGTAACCACTGCTTCAAAAGCACTCGTTACGACAGACACTGTTGGCAGATATGTAACCACTGCTTCAAAAGCACTTGTTACGACAGACACTGTTGGCAGATATGTAACCACTGCTTTTAAAAACACCTGTTACGACAAACACTGCCTGGCGGTTTCTGTGTACGGTCGTCTTCAGCGGCCTTTGGTAACTTTGCTGTGAGAGGCTAAGATTAAAGTGAGGTTGCTGTGAAAGGCTAAGACTAAAGTGAGGTTGACCTGAGATGGTTAAGAAGTGTAAATGTTTGTCAGACAATCGTCTCGCCTTGATGTTTTACGCAGTACTGGCCGATGTCATGTGATGAAAGGTTGCTTAGCAAGAACAGATACTGGTGGAAACAGAGAGTGAAATTCATGATTTTGCGCTTAACTGGTTTTGCACGTAAATGCAGAAAATACCACAGACACCACGGAAGGTGTGGAAAAAAACTGTAGAAAGAACTCGATAGCAGAAAGCCTTCAGAAAAAAAAAAAAAGAAAAGAAAATCGACAAGTGTTTTGGCCCTGAGCTCGTTACTGCCCTGGGGAAAGAGGGGTGTGTGGCTGGCAGCTTCGAGCATCTAAGTCAGGATGCTCTTCTGTTTTTTTTTTTTTTGTTTTTTTTTCCGAGCTTGAACCCCCACATGTTTGAAAGGATGGACTTCTCACGGCAGTAATCTTCTTTGGAATCAACCAAGAAACAGAGTGTAAGATGGGCTGGTGGGGGGAAGAAAGGAAGCTGGTAATACAGATCAGGAAGGAGACGAGGTAGGCAGGACTTTGTTGTTGTGTGTGTGTGAGCGAGGGGTTGGGGGTGGGGGTGGGGGTATGCTGAGGAAGACGGTGGGTGAAGAGAAGGTGGGACGTAAAGTGGAGATGAAGTCAAGGAAGGACTTGAAGTCATTCAGAGCATGATGGCGGGCGACATCAGACGCCATTGCTCCATCATAATTCCACTGCTGACAATGAAAACAGTTGATGTCTGCTGGTTGTTTGTACGTTGGTTTCATTGACGGCTTTGCTTTACTTTAATGAGATTCCAGTGACAATGGTTACAAATAATTGGTGGGTCAGATTAGCTTGCTTAACATTTCAGACAGCCGACCTTACTGGATATGCAGCGCAGTTTGACGTCCTGTAATGGCTTGTTTTCTGTGCTGTTTGTTGAATGCTTCTCTGGTTCTGGATGGTAGGTATTTTCGTGCTGATTGAGAAATACATGAGAATCTCTCTCTCTCTCTCTCTCTCTCTCTCTCTCTCTCTCTCTCTCTCTCTCTCTCTCTGAAATAAATTAAGAGCTAGAGAATCATACTGGAGAAAGCAGGGAGAGTTTCACGGCGGCTTTTTTGTGAGTGTGTGTTAATGGCAGGAAGTACTAACTAGATTATCAATCAAGGTATTGTTCCTTAGAAGATATTCTGTTAAAGCAGCACCACTTAGAGAGAGAGAGAGAGAGAGAGAGAGAGAGAGAGAGAGAGAGAGAGAGAGAGAGAGAGAGAGAGAGAGAATGCACGACTGAAATAAATAAAGTAGCTTAATAAAAGGCATCACACACACGCACACACACACACACACACACACACACACACACACACACACACACACACACACACACACACACACATCTCTTTTCTCTGTCTGTCTGTCTGTCTGTCTGTCTGTCTGTCTGTCTGTCTGTCTCTCTCTCTCTCTCTCTCTCTCTCTCTCTCTCTCTTCTCTCTCTCTCTCTCTCTCCCCGAGTATCAACTTCGTCGGTCAACAGCGTACATTGTACACAAAACTGCTAGAATGGGATACAAGTACAGAAGCAGAGAAAGCACACAATCACATAGAACACCCTTCCAGGAGGTGTTCCTGGCCAGGACAGCAGACGTCAGGGTATCCAACCGCCGAAAGGAGGAGCAGGCTCTGTAGTGTGACAGCAGTCCTTCCTTAAACCAACACCCACCCCCCCCCCTCGCTGGATTCCAATGGCCCTCATATGCTTTCAATGTGCAGAGTGTGTCGATCCAAGAATATCAGGAGTAGTTTCATGACGTGTTATTTCCGTAACAGACACTGGGGGTTTCACAGCTTTTCTGAAAACACTCGTTTCTACAGACTTACTGGATTGTACGTGGTCATATCAGTGATGGCTATATGCGCTGTTACACACTAAGAGTTAATTTGTCATCCGTTAATCGTTACACTAGTGACGTTTGTCTTCTCACTGGTATACGAAGTATCACTGATGTCAACAACACATGAAGAAAATATCGAATATGAAAACTGTGCATTTCCTCGTCCTTTTTACTCTTTCAATATGTCAAACTAGAAAACAAAATTGTCAGGTTTGATACCCGTCAAGATGCCCAGCTTTGTGTCTGAGGGATGACATTAACTGAAAGTAAAGTACATTTGACAGCAAGTGAATGCATCTCATTGGATATGTACATCTTAGCTGCTTCTGAGACAGAAAGGTTTGGATCTTGTTATGCGTTTTCTGTTTTTTCTGAAGTTAACCTAAAAAAATGCTACATAAAGGACATATTCCAAAAGCTTTTAATCGAAAACAGATGTCCTCAGCGTGGCATGTTTCAGGAATATGGGCTGCTGGTCTTCTTAACCATTATGTGTGTCCAAACCAACACTAACTCACACACACACACACACACACACACACACACACACACACACACACACACACACACACACACACACACACACACTCACTCACTCACTCACACTCACTCACACACACACACACACACACACACACACACACACACACACACACACACACACACACACACACACACACACGCCGTACATATTGGAACAGAGTGACAGAAGAGATGGAGGAAATGGGAAAAGAAATGTGGGGAAAAGGAGAACAGAGGAGGGGAATCTGCTTTTTGTTTTCTCTTTCCTTATTTAGTTATTTATTTATTTATTTTTGGAATCATTGAGACTATTGCTGGTTTTTATCGCATTCCATCGTCAGGTTGTTTATTTGCTGCCGGTGAAACACAAACCACGATTGATTAAAGTCAGATGAGTGGTATTGTTGTATTATATAGCAAAAAGTACAAAATATCAATGAATAAGAATACAGTTTTCTGGATTCTGGATTTGGCATAAGAAAGGCAGTTAGAGACTCGATACCAATGTAGGTATGGGTACAGTCTTGACAACCTACCTGGTACACTACACCACCCCTTCCTCGGTCCTCCTTTTCCCCACATTTCCTTTCCCATCTCCTCCATCTCTACAGTCATTCTGTTTCAATATGCACAGTGCATGTATGCCTCTGTGTGTGTGTGTGTGTGTGTGTGTGTGTGTGTGTGTGTGTGTGTGTGTGTGTGTGTGTGTGTGTGTGTGTGTGTGTGTGTGTGTGTGTGTGTGTGTGTGTGTGTGTGTGTGTGTGTGTGTGTGTGTGTGTGTGTGTGTATGGTGTAGTGTACCGGGTAGGTTGTCAAGACTGTACCCATACATACATTGGCGAGACAGCAAGACCACTCACCACCCGTCCACAGGAACACCAAAACCGATCTACTTCTGCAGAACATGAGCATATACAAGCCACAGGCCACAGTTTCAGCCCCCAAGAAACCAAGATCTTATCTACAGAGCCCTTCCCCACAAAAAGAAAAGTTAAAGAAGCCATCAAAATCAAGACCAGACGCCCCAGCCTGAACAGAGATCAAGACTTTGAACTTCCTTCCATCTACAATCAGATCCTGACAACCGTTCACCCACACACAACAGTCGTCCCACCAGGCCTCGCTGCCACAACAGCAACAGTGAGCTGAAGAAGACAGGGCGACCCTGTCGAAATATTCTGCAAGTAAATTTTTTTTATTCTAAGCCTTTAACTACTTTTCTAAAGATATCAATATTTTTCCTGTGTGAACAAAATCAAGGTTTTAAGAATATTAATTTTGAGTCATTTTGTTTGATGGTTTATTCCGCTTAGACAGATTTTCAGAACGTGAACAATTCTCTGGCATGAATGCGCTGTTTGCTGAACCCATTCCCAACGTTTGCAATACCCATCTCATTGGAGTTAATGTGTGCGAGCGTATTAGCAAAAATGGAAGAAGGTAATGGAAGAAGCGCGATGGGAAGCTTCATGTTTTCCTGCTTAATGGCACACACTACCATAGACAGCTAGAAAAAATGGGTTTGTTCCACTGAAAAGTTTTTTTTTTTTTTTCATCTATCTTGTCTGCTTGCTTATGAACTTCTGGTCGATATCAGGTCGTGGAAATATAATTATTGTGAACGACTTGCTGAAGTCATCTATGGAGCTATGATACACAAATATGATTTGCGAGGAGCTCCTCGCATGTGGGATGTGTTAGGTACGGTATCTCGTCAAGAAATATGAGAAACGTGACCGCGAACGTAAACACACACACACACACACACACACACACACACACACACACACACACACACGCACGCACGTATGCACGCACGCACACACACACACACACACACACACACACACACACACACACACACACACAAACAAACAACACACACACATGCTCACACACACACACACACACACACACACACACACACACACACACACACACACACACACACACACACACACACACACACACACACGCACACACACACACACGTATGCACGCGCGAGCATGCTCTCTCTCTCTCTCTCTCTCTCCTCTCTCTCTTTCTCTCTCTCTCTCTCTCTCTCTCTCTCTCTCTCTCTCCTCTCTCTCTCTCTCTCTCTCTCTCTCTCCTTCCTTCATCCATCTAGTTAGCCTCATGGCAGAAACAAATCACCAAACCTCCCACTGTGAGGTGAGAAGAGGTAATGAGTGTGTGCAGTAACAGAAAAGGGAAGCGAGTGTGAACTACATCGATAATGCCACCATACTCAGCTGAACATTTGGTGCAGACAGGAAGACGTAAACAGGAAAAACAGCACAGCTGATGCAATAATATATACTGAGAGAGAGAGAGAGAGAGAGAGAGAGAGAGAGAGAGAGAGAGAGAGAGAAGAGAGAGAGAGGAAGGAAGGGGGGGGGGTGGGGTTTTCTGTCCATCTTGCTAATGAGATGTCTTTGGTACGGTACCTGGGCTTTGTCACACTCCACCAAAGGAGCAAATACTGCATTCATGATTGGAAGTAAGGCTGTATAGCGTGGGCTGTCCCTGTCCCGGTCTCTGTCTGTCTGTCCTGTCTGTCTGTCTGTCTGTCTCTCTCCCTCTCTCTCTCTCTCTCTCTCTCTCTCTCTCTGCGTCAGCCAGATTCTTCCTTATCAACCGCCGAAGAACAGGCTAACTTAACCACACTGCCGCTGCAAGCACAGCTCGATTTCAACAAAGCTGTACATATGTGTAACGTACACAATGATCTGGTCCTACAATACGTCAGACATTTACTTACTAAGACCTCATGTCGATATGGGTCTAACAATTATATTCTACCATGTACTCGGATCGACATGTTGAAAACTAGTTTTGCATCTTCAGGTTCATCCAGTTTGGAACTCTCTTCCCCCAAACCTACAATTCTGCAGCTTCCTACACACCTTGAAAAGGACCTTCGACAACATTTCACCCGACTCTTTGACGCAGATGACACTGTCTCACAGACGTGGTTTGCAGCAGTCACTTACATCATCTCAGCAAGTACAGATGTGTACGTGGTTACCGTACTAGTTATGAGTTCAACAAATGATGCCACTAACTGTACTTACTAAGTGATAAAATTTGCTTCTCTCAGAATGCTACATTTTTTTTCATGCCAGTGCCATCACAATCTTCATCCTCGTCTGATCGCGCACTGCGCCAACAATCACAATCACACAGCAAACATTGGCATATTGTACTGCTTATGTAACAACCTTTTTCTCTTCCTTTCCCAACCGCAGCCCCACATTACACACCCACCCCCATCCTCCCCTGTCTCACGTCTGAATCTTACAATTGCGTATATATGCTTGCTGTGGTTATCCCTTTGCATAAAAATGCGCGTGCGCATGTGTGTGTGTGTGTGTGTGTGTGTGTGTGTGTGTGTGTGTGTGTGTGTGTGTGGTGTGTGTTAGGTGACAGAGAAAGGCTGTATTATGTAGCCAACCCTTCCAAACCAGTGCATGTATCACAACGTCAGACCATCTTCAAAATGATCACGCTTATGCCAACTGTGATGCTGGCAGTACTGTTTTTCACACACTTTTTTGTAAAAACTGGTATGGGGGGGGTGATGTCTGAAGAAAAAAAACATTTTTCTCTCTAACATTCACTTCTTTGCTCACTAAAAAAAAAAAAAAAAAAAAAAAAAAGGCTTTGCTTAAATCTCAATCCTTAATCAAATAAAAGTTTTATGAATTCTGAGTTCTGAGTTACCTGTCTCTCTTTGTGTCTCTGTCTCTGTTTTCTCTCTGTCTCTGTCTCTGTTCTGTCTGTCTGTCTGTCTGTCTGTCTCTCTCTCTCTCTCTCTCTCTCTCTCTCTCTCTCTCTCTCTTATATATATATATATTATATATAATATATATATATAATATATATATATATATATATATATATGTAATATACATATATATAATACACACACACACCTATATAGATAGATAGATATAGATAGGTAGATGGATAGATAGATAGATATTAAGAGATAAAGGCAGATACTGGAAGCAGAAGGGAGAGAGTGTTCTTGTTTTTCCGGGTTTATGGCGAGAAATACTACTGACCGCCGAGGAAAGGGAATCGAGTGGACAGAAGGAAACAGCCTCTCAGATCTGGAGTTTGCCGATGATACTGCCGCTCTTGCAAGCATCACCCAAGATCTGCAGGTGCTTGTAGACAACATCAGCAAGCTTGCAAGCAACGTTGGGCTCATTATTAGTGCCAAAAAGTCTAAAAACATGCTTACCGGTAAACACCAAGGGCCAACAGACATTCTCATCGGGAAAAAAAAAAAAAAGAAAAGAAAAAAAAAAGTGGAAGTAGTAGAGAACTTCACATACTAGGCAGCTCCATCAACAATGCCAATGACCTTGACCCTGAACTGAAGTGTCGTATTGGGAAGGCAACATCAGCATTTAATCAGCTGAGCAAAATATGGAACAGCAAGAATTCTCCTTTGGAGTCAAATTGAAGTTTAACAGCTGAACAAAATAGAGAACGGCAGTAAATTCTCCCTTGGAATCAAACTGACATTTTATAACTCCAGTATCATTTCAACCCTGCTATATGGCTGTGAAACCTGGCAACTGAAGACACACCTGGAGAAGAAAACCGGCGCTTTTGATGCTAAGTGCCTACGTGAGATCTTGGGCATCACGTGGTCAGACTTAATACGCCAGGGAGAGGTCCAAACAGCTCCCCGTGTCAACCATCGTCTGCAGACGGCGCCTCCACTGGCTGGGTCATATCTTGAGATTTACCTTCATCAATACCTGCAAACCAGGCCATTAAATGGGTCCCAGCATGCCGGAGAAAAAGAGGACGACCCAGTATGAGCTGGCGACAGACAGTAGAGAGAGACCTCAGACTGGTTGACAGAGGATGGAGTGACACCAGCAGACTGGCTGAGGACCGTGCACAGTGGAGCGCCTTGGCTGCCTCATGCGTCGCAAGACGCGGGAGCATGTCAATCTAAGTAAGCCGAGTAAAGTATTGTTCCTCTGTATAAAACAACACAGAAAATGGCGGGAAGGGAAATGTGTTTGTGAGAGCAGGGTGGGGGAAGAGTTGTGGTGATAGGAAAAACGGAAGGTAGGAAACACTTTGTCTAGTTATGTGCGGGTTCATTGTTTGTGAATGAGGGAGCCATTTTTGAAGCGCGGATGGGGGTGGGGTGGGGGTGTAAGTATGGTTGATAAAAAAAAAAAGAAAAGGTGAGAATGAGGAAGATATGCGGCTTTTATCAAAAAAAAAAAAAAAAAGAAAGAAAAGAAAAGAAAAAAAAAAAAGAAAAAAAAAAAAAGAGAAAAAAACAGCTACCTTCATCAGAGGTCTATTGTCATACACCTTTAAACGTTGCCATAGAAACACGTGCTAAGGCGGATCTGATATGTGGTGTGTCTTTGTGTGGTATTCCTTAGCCAGTTCTCTTTGATGAGTTCCTGCAGTGAATAGTTCTGAGGAAACTGGTTCAGACTGGCTTCTTCACACTTCTCAAGCTGTGTAAGACAGTCACGTTGATCAGTTGTTTTGAACAGCCCTGGTTGACGTTACGCTGTGGAAAATGTTTGTTGTTTGTTTGTGTTGTGTGTGTGTGTGTGTGTGTGTGTGTGTGTGTGTGTGTGTGTGTGTGTGTGTGTGTGTGTGTTTGTTTGTTTGTTTGCGTGTGTGTGTGTGTGTGTGTGTGTGTGTGTGTGTGTTGGTGTGTGTGTGTTGGGTGTGTGTTTTAAAGCATGTCTGATTCTGAACGCTCTGTCTCTCTCTGTCTCTCTGTCTCTGTCTCTGTCTGTCTCTCTCTCTCCTTCTCTCTCTCTCTCTCTCTCTCTCTCTCTCTCTCTCTCTCTCTCTCTCTCACACACACACACACACACACACAAGATTAAGAAGTAGTAACACGTTAAGAGCTATTGTAAGAAGCAGGGATGGAATTTCCTGGTTTTTCAGTTAACGGTAGGAAATACTCTAGACCACCGACGAAGGTACTGTTGCTCTATAGAAAGGAAAGAAGAATGAGGGCAAGGAAATATGTGTCTGAAAGAGGACACTGTGTGTGTTTGGCAGTGGGAGTGGGGGGAGGGCTTTAGTGATAGGAAGAAGGAGAGTTCGGAAAACATTGTCTAGATACGTAACGGATAATGGTGGGTGAGAGAGGAAGCCAAACTAGGGGGATGAAGATTGTAAGGAAAGAATACACGATGACAGGGAAAAAAGGTGAAACAAAGAAACGGATGGGCTTTTAACCCCCAAATCTGTAATGACCTTCACCACGGTCTATCGTCGCTACATCGAAATGCTTGCCATGGAAACAGTGTTTAAGGAGGATTTTAATGTCTGGTGTATGTCTTGTGTGACATTCATTAGCCACCTTTACTTTAATGAGTTCCTGCAGTGAATGGCCAAAATAAACTGTGTTTCAGATTAGTTTGTTTCCAGTAATGGAGTTTTTTCCAGGGGATACAGTGAATTGGTTGATTTTGCGACTCCTATTTTGACGTATATGCAATAGAAAAAGTTCGTACGTTTCGTGCGTTGCGGGCGTGGTGCGTGGGTTTGTGTGGGTGGGTGTGTGTGTGTGTTTGGGTGTGTGTGCGCGCGCGCGCAGCGCAGGCGCGTTTAAGAAAGCACGGCCTAGGCGGAAATCCAGCAACAAATAAGTATGTGTAATGGCTCTTCGCCTCTCTCTCTAGTACCGCCCTCTCTCCTCCTCCTCTCACTCTCCTCCTCTCCGCCTCTCCTCTCTCTCAGCCTGCTCCATCTGCCCTCTCATCTTCATCCCTCTCTCTCCTCTCCGTCGTCTCTTCTCTACCCCAGCCGCTCCCTCCCTCTCCTCTCCTCTCGACCCTCTCCCCTCTCCTCTCTCTTGCTCTCTCTCTCCTCGCTCTCTCTCCTCCTCCTCTCCTCCCCCCTCGTACTCCTCTCTCTCGCAACAAATCGTTCTCCCTCACTCCCCTCCTCTCTCCCCTCTCTCTCGTCCGCTGCTCTCTGAGGTTGTGAGGTAGCAAAGATACTGAGAGGAAAGCCAGGGAGTTATGTTCAGTTTTTTTTTTTTTTTGTTTTTTTTTTTTTTTTTTTTTTTTTTTTTTTTTTTTTTTTTTTTTGTTTTTTTTTTTTTTTTTTTTTTTTTTTTTTTTTTTTTTTTTTTTGTTTTGGTCCATTTTTTTTTTTTTTTTTTTTTTTTTTTTTTTTTTTTTTTTTTTTTTTTTTTTTTTTTTTTTTTTTTTTTTTTTTTTTTTTTTTTTTTGTTTTTTTTTTTTTTTTTTTTTGTATTTTTTTTTTTTTCTTTTTTTTTTTTTTTTTTTTTTTTTTTTTTTTTTTTTAGTTAACAGCAGGGACTTTCTGTGTTACCAGAACGCAAGGGCAGTGACTTGCTATAGGACCCAAGAACCACACCCCAGGAAGCGTATGGTTCCATTGTGTAACCAACAAAAAAAGTAAACAGGTCCCGGAACGTAAACTAGTTTTGTGATGATCAAGGAGGAAACTACTTTTACTTTGTGGACCACTTTTGTTGTGTGGAAGACTGTTCGGGTGAGAGAGATCGTATCGCAAATTAAATAATGAGGATTAGTGAGGATTGTAATGAAGAGCGAAGACATTAAAGACACCGAAGTGAGAACAGTTGACAGAAAAAAAAGGGGTGCTTCTCCAAATTCCAAAAATAACCATGAGTTTGAACCTTCACATACAGGTCCTCCAGTCCTCATCTAGCCATTCAAATGCTGGCCATGGAAACCCTGACTGGGCCGAATTTGAGTCTGGTAGGGGATCGTTTTGTGTTGGTAACTTTAATTTGTCCGTAGCCAAATTTGCCAGTATGATTTCCCTCCTGCAGTGAATGCTCAAAAAACACAAAACCGGCGGGTGGGTTTCTGACAACTACGTGGGGTCTTGAGATGTTTGAAAAGTGCTGTGCCAACAGTGATATGGAGTGTTTGTACCTTGTGCGTCTTGGCGGACTTATGCACTGAAAACGTTTGCTCCTCCATCCCACCTTCCTCTCTCCTCTTCTTCATTCTCCTTCGAATCTCTATCCGCGTACTCCCCATCCGCACTCGTCTCATCACCCCCTACTCCAAATCCGGTCCCCGATCGACCTCCTCTTCCCTCGCCCTCGCATCCCCTCTCCTCACTTCCCGTTTTTCCTCTCCGCCATCATACCTTCACGCCTCCCGGCAGCGATCAGCCATCTCGAGTCTCCCACTGATCCCCGGCTCTCAGCTCCCCCCGGGCTGCCAGCGCTCTACTCTCAACAAAACAAAAACAACCCAAAAAAAACAATCACACGCACTCCTCCATCCCATCCTCTCCTCTCTCCTCAAACCTCGTCCACCCACCCCCATACCTCACAGTCTCGGCACATCCATCAATCCCACTCCCAGTCCGTCGTCTCCCTCTCGTCCCTCCTACCGGCCCACTCCTACGTCTCGTTCGCTCTCGCCCCCCCCTCGACGTGGACCATACCTGGGTCTCCTTCCTCTCACTGCGGAGGGGGACTCTCTCTCTCGGGTGCGCGTGGGTGTCTCGGTGTGGGGGGGGGGCGGCGTCCGTCGTCTCCTCCTCCTCTCTCCCTCTCCTCTCCTCTCCTCGCTCCTCAACTCTCTCTTCTCTCTTTGGTGTGTCGTGTTTGTGCTTGTTGTTTTTGTGTTTGTTTTAGTTTTTTTTTTTTTGTGGGGGTGTTTTTTTTGTTGATTTTTGTAGTTGTCCGAAAGGGGAACTTTGGGGAGGAAAAAGGGATGTGTTGTGTTGTGTGTGTGTGGTGTGTGTGTGTTGGGTGGTTGTTGTGTGTGTTGTGTGTGTGTGTGTACGTTCTTGTGAAGATTGTGTGATCGAGGAGGGTTGTGGACTATAAAGGGGAGGGCGTAGTGAGGTCGTCAGGGAGGGAGGCCTTGGGCGTCTTATTCGAGCATGAAAAAATAGCTTGGCTCCAACAGACTCCCGTTGCTACAAAGTAAAACCTCATTCCACACCTGCTGACACATGAACCATAGTTTGCAAGAAAGGTGTAGTGTTGCAATGTTTGGGGATGGTTTGTCTGTATTACGTGACAAACCTTTCATTAAACCATGCTTTTACTTCACCAATGAGTTCCCAGTCGGGATGGGGCGTGGTCGGGGGGGCGGGGTGGGAGGAAAGCTTGTCTGACGCAAAATACTCCCAAACAACGTTGCCAAAGGAACCGTCGGCTTTCCCTGACGCAATATGCAGTGCCTTTGTTGTGTCCTGTTGCTGTAATGAATTGGGCTTTTTTTTTGTTTTTTTTTTTTTTCTTTTTTTTTTTTTTTTTTTTTGTTGTTGTTTTTTTTTTTTTTTTTTTTTTTTATTTGTTTTTTTTAAATTTTTTTTTTTAAATTATTTGCCGATTCTGGCTTGTAACTAGCATGGTGGCATGTGGATGGTTTGGTTCTAGAAGCGTGCCCAACTTTTTGTGGGGGGCTGATTCGAACGAAATATGAGACGGGATCTCACTCCTCTCTCCTCCTACGCTCAGCATCCTCTCATCTCACTCTCTCCTCTCTCCCTCCCCCTCCTTCCTCACCTCTCCCTCGCCCCCCCCCTCTCTCACCATCTCACTCGTGCTCTCCTCATCCTTCTCTCATTAAGAGCTAGAACAAATGAATACTGCAGGAGACTGGTCGACGTTCACATCTGTTTTCTGTTCCTGATTAATGGCAGTACAAATACTCTCGTGTTAGGCAGACCACCAAGACAAGGTTTTTGCTTGCTTCTCTGTGGGTAAGAGAAAACCCACGAAATGAACGGAAATGAAAAACGTGTTTTGCAAGATGCATAGTGGAAAAAGGACATGTGATGACTGGGAGAGGTGTCAGGCAGGGAGAAAGATTTGTTCACGGGGGGGGGGGGGAAATGTTTGTGTAGAGATGAAAGTTTGAGAAAGGAGAGGCAGGAAAGACTGGTGGTGTCCACTCGTGTTGGTGTCAGAGCTTGAGAGCCTGGTCAGACATTTGTGTTGGGACCTGGGAGAAGAGAGGTCGGAAAGAGTTTGTGTCCTACTGGTGTGGTTGTAGAGATGAGAGTTTGTGCGGTAAACTGTGTGTGGATTGTAGGAGTTGAGAGTTTTTGTGTAACTGTGTGGGTGTCGAGACTTGAGAGCATTGGACAGCCCTTGCTTGAGGACTGGTGGAAAAGGTTAGGCAGTGAGAGTTTTGTTCACCTGGAGGTCACTGTGTGGGTGTAGAGATGAGAGTGGACAGACATTATTGTGTAGGACTGGGATAAAGGAGAGTTCAGGAACGAGAGTTTGTGTAACTGTGTTGTGGTAGTAATTGAAGAGCTTTTGTGTACACTGTGTGGGTGTAGAGATGATAGTGGACAAGACATTGTTAGGACCGGACTGGGAACGTGAGGTGAGGCATGGAAGAGTTTGGTGTCAACTGTTTGGGTGTAGAGATGAGAGTGGACAGACATTTGGTGAGGACTTTGGGAGAGAAGGAGAGTTAGGAAAGAGAGTTTTGTGTCAACTGTCACTGTGGGTGTAGAGATTGAGAGTGGACAGAACAACATTGGACTGGACTGGGGAGAAGGCACCGATTTTGTAGGAAAGAGGTCGGAAAGAAGTTTGTGTCACTGTGTGGGTGTAGAGATTAGAGTTTGTGTCTCTGTACTGGTGGGTGTAGAGATGAGAGTTTGTGTCACTGTTGTGGGGTGTAGAGATAGAGAGTTTTGTGTCACTGTGTGTGGTGTAGAGATGAGAGTTTGTGTCAACACTGACTGTGTGGGTGTAAGATGATTGTAGAGGACTAGACAGCACGGGGGATGGGGGTGGGGGTCGGAAAGAAAAGTAAGGATTTAAAACAACAACAAAGTTTACGTTAAAAAAAAAAAGTGGGTTCTTCTTCATTATGCAAAGAACGATAGCTATCTTCGTCGAGCCCCATTGTCAATATGTTTAACCCTACCATCTGCCATGGAAACACTCGCACAGAGGCTGGTGGTTTGATGAATGTCTGTGTTGAAAGTCTTGGTGTAGTATTTTTACATTTTTATTTCTAGATAAGGTCGTCTTTACTACTTGAATTTTACACGACGACCTTGATTGGTCCCGTTAATGTCTGACTGGTCCCCCCCTGTCTGTCTGTCTGTCGCTGTCCTGTCGTCGCTCCTCTCTCTCCGTCTCTCTCGTCTCCGACTCTCTCCATCCTCACCCTCCCTCCTCTCGTCTCCGTCCTGCTCCACCTCTCACTCCTCTCTCTCTCGTCTCCTCTCTCTCGTCTCTCCCCTTTCTCATAACAGTAACAAATTCTGGGAGGGCAGGATTAACTCCAGTTTTTTGAATTGTTAAGGAGAGGACAATACCGGTGCTACAGATGCAGTATTGCTTATCTAATGGAAGAAGACACAAGGAAAATAGCAGGAAAGATCAAACCATACCTGTGAAAATGTTAAAGACACAAGGAATAGGGCAGGAAAGCCAACTATACCTGTGAACTAGGTAGAAAGACACAAGGAATAGCAGGAAAAGCAACCTAATACCTTTGAACAGGTAGAAAGACACGAGGAATAGCAGGAAATGGCAACTATACCTGTGAAAGGTAGCAAGACAACGAGGAATAGCAGTAAAGCAAACTATACCTGTGAAGGTAGAAAGACCGAGTAATAGGCAGAAAGCAAACTCGAATGCCTGTGAAAGGTAGAAAGACACAAGGAATAGCAGGAAAGCAAACTAGCTACCTGTGAAAGGTAGAAAGACACAAGGAATAGCAGGGAAGCAAACTATCCTGTGAAAGGTATAAAGACACAAGGAATAGCAGGGAAAGCAAACTAGGTACCTGTGAAAGGTAGAAAGACACAAGAATAGCAGGAAAGCAAACTATCCTGTGAAAGGTAGAAAGAAGACACAAGGAATAGCAGGGAAGCAAACTATACCCTGTGAAAGGTAGAAAAGACACAAGGAAGGCAAGGAAAGCAAACTATCCTGTGAAAGGTAGAAAGACACAAGGAATAGCAGGGAAGCAACTATACCTGTGAAAGGTAGAAAGACACAAGGAATAGCAGGAAAGCAAACTATACCTTTGAAAGGTAGAAAGACACAAGGAATAGCAGGAAAGCAAACTATACATGTGTGAAAGGTAGAAAGACCACAAGGAATAGCATGAAAGCAAACTATACCTGTGAAAGGTAGAAAGTAACCCGTCGGAAATAGCAGAAAGCAAACTATACCTGTGAAAGGTAGAAAGACGCTCAGGAAGGAGCAGGACAGCAAACTATACCCGTGAAAGGTAGAAAGACACAAGGAAGAGCAGGAAAGGCAAACTATACCCGTGAAAGGTAGAAAGACACAGGATAGCAGGAAGCTCTTTGACTATGCCTGTGAAAGCTTTGTAGAAATACCAACAATGAATAGCAGGAAAGCAAACTATACCTGTTAAAGGTAGAAAGACACAAGGAATAGCAGGAAAGCAAACTATGCCTGTGAAAGGTAGAAAGACACGAGGAATAGCAGGAAAGCAAACTATACCTGTGAAAAGGTTGGTGGAGAAAATCAGGGTCATAGGGAAGGATGAAAAAGGAGAGTAAGGGACTCATTGCAGGTGTGGAGGAATGTCTGGCTGTTAATCATGGAATGTCTGGCTGTTATCAGTTTGAATGTCTGGCTGTTCTCATGGAATGTCTGGCTGTCATTGGATGTTCTGTTCATGAATGTCTTGCTTGTTATCATAGAATGTCTGGGCTGTTATCTAGCATGGAATGTGTCTGGCTGTTAGCATGGAATGTCTGACTGTTTTAGCTGGATGGAATGTCCTGGGTTTTATCATCGTTCGTCGTGTTTTGATTTGAATGTATGCATTTTTCTGCATCCAGATTAATTCCAGAGTAAATCATGAACTTTCAGGGCTTCCTTCTATTTTTTTGCCTTGGTACAAATGTTGTTTTCGTGGCTATTCAGCCCGTTTCCGTTTGCATAAATACATAATAAATAATGAAATAAATAACAAAAAAAAAATAGATGACTAAATAAAGCAAGAAATATATGAAGAAGTAATTGAATTAAAGAAGAATAAAGAAATGATATGAAAATAAAAGAAGTCTCTCACATAGCTGTTATACATAAGTTTTGATGATAATGGCGACTGTCTGTCTGCTTGTCTATCTATCTCTTCCGCTGTCTGTCTGTCTTTCCTTCCTGTCCTTCCTTCCTTCCTTCCTTCCTTCCTTCCTTCCTTCCTCCTTCCCTCCTCCTCCTCTCTCTCTCTTTCTCTCTCTCTGCCTCTGGTCTCTCTCTCTCATGTGACAATCTTTTAACTCTTTTTAACTGTTTAGTCTGGAGGAATGCCTCAATCGTTTTTCTGCATTCTCTTCTTCCCTGCTCCCCCCCCCCCCCCCCCCCCCCCCCCCAGCCTTCCACGCCAGGCCAATAAACCCTCACAGGATTTCCCGCTCCTTTCCTTGGTATTTCGCCCCCCACCCCCCACCCCTACCCCTTCCCCCTCAAGCCCACGCCTCACTCCTCTGTTTCCTCGCTTGCCGTTCCAATAGTCATGGCCAGGGCGGACGGGCAGCTTTAAGCTGATTTTAGGGCTGCCGTTTCATGTGTGTTCGTTCACAGACAGCCAGCCAGCAGGCAGTGGAGGTGGGCATTCCGCTGCAGTTGCAGAATTCAAAGTCTTTCTCTGGAATCAAGTCCAAACACAAACCGTCAAACGAAGTGACGGCTTCTCTCTCTCTCTCATCTCTCTCTCTCTCCGGTCATCTCTCCACTCATTTTCTCTCCCCTCTCTCTCTCTTCTCCTCTCTCTCTCCTCTCTCTCTCTCTCTCTCTCTCTCTCTCTCTCTCTTCCTCTCATTTAGTACCTGTGCCTATTCAATATGCCTGATATTTTGCTAAAACCATGATTGTTAGAAATCCCCGGCTACGAAGAAAGTAAGTGTTGTTGATGGATTTAATGTGTTCGATTGAATTGATCACGTGTTTAGCGAGGTCGCGTCTAGGGCAGAATGAACAAATCGGGGTGTGGTAGTACATGCCTTTATGCCTTACCTTCACACGCGCAAGATACAATGCGCGTGGGGGCAAAAAAGACTGGATAATACAGAACCATACTGCTGGTCTCTGCCCACCAAAGTATGGAAATAATTATAAAATTGACGTTAAGCCGTAAAGAATCGGTGTAGTTCAGACTTTTTGTTTATGAAAACCCCTTCACACACACACACACAACAACCACACACACACACCACACACACACCCACACACACCACACAACACACCACACCATAAATATTATATATCTATATATAGATATAACAATAAATTAATAAATATTATATATATCTAATATATATAATAATTTATTTAATTTTAACAACACACACACACACCACACACAAATAAAGAAATAAATATAATATATATATATATATGTATACATATATATATATATATAAATATTCTAACTATATATATATACTA